>CM052440.1:2682142-2704644 GCA_028533085.1 Varecia variegata
GGGGGGGGGGCGGGTAAAATCTCCACTCCCCACAGGTGGTCCAGGAGAAAGAAAAGGAGTGTGAGTGATACTGACAGAGTAGCCTCACAAAGGTGAGAGCAGGATGGTCCTGACCAACTGAGCTTCTCTCCAAAGGAGGAACATTCTTCCACACCCCTGGATGACCAAAGGTAAAGCCCAATGCATGAGACCACCACCACCAGCAGTGCCAGGCATACTAAATGAGTTAGAAGATTCTTCCTCTCTTCTTTATGTTGTGGAGAGAGCTGCATTAACATAATATCCTGTGGCTTCTCTAGGCCTTTCACTGGCCCCTTCCCAGGGTGGTGACAATCAGATCTCTCAGTGGGTCTCGTGTGTGACATCCATGGTATATAGAGCGGTTATTTGTTTGCTTCTCTAACTCTGTCATCAGACTCTGGGGCTTTTAATTAAAACAACCATGTTTCATCCTTGCACCCCTGGCCTTGACCTTAGATGCTCAACAATGATTTGCTGAAAAAAATACATGTATGTGATAGAAGCCAACATCTCATGACTGATCCCACCCATACATCCACCCCGCCTTCCCACCACACAAGCTCCAACTAAGCAACTGAACAACAGATATGTATTGAATGAAATTTAGTGGGGGTGAGGGGCTGCGGGGTGAGTAAATACACAAAAATACATTTACAGATTATAATAATTCCTATGAAAGAACTAAATAGGATAATCTACTAGAGAGTGGCCAGAGAGGCTCTATTTTAGACAGGTCATCAGGTGAGACTTTTCTATAAAATGGTGACATGTGAACTGAGGCCTGAACAACGAGAAAGATCAAACCATGAAAATGGGTCAGACCCTTCCGGACCTCAGGGAAAGAGCATTTAGGATGGAGGGAACCAGAGGCATGAAAACTCTGAATGGCAAAGAGCTGAGCGCATCAGTTACGGGAAGCACACCAGCCTGCCCTGCGTGCAGGAGCCACAGGGAATGGGAAGAGATGCCCTGGCAAGGGAGGAAGGAACCCAGTCCTCTGGAGCAGTGTTTTCAGGACCAGCAGCAAAAGCTGGGAACTTGTTCTTTTGATATGAAAATTCTTGGATGCCCCCTCCAAGTCCTTCAGAATCAGAAACTCTGGGGGGTTAGGACCTAGCAGACAGTGTTTTAACAAGCCTTCCAGGTAAGTATGATGCACCCTAAATTTTAAGTACTGATACAGAGCAGTGGTTCTTAATTCTAACTGTGAATCTGAATTTCCTGGGAACTTTTTAAACTACCCATGCCCTGGCCCCACCTCACGCCGACTTCACCTGCACTCTGGGGGTGATGGGCCTGGCACACACGTATACTTTACAGCTCCCTAGGTGATTCAGTGGTACAGCAGGGAAGAATGTGAAGTCTTGGAGATTAGGAAAATAATTTAGATTTTTTTTCCTAAATGTACAATGAGCCACTGAAGATTTAATGCCGGTGCATGAAATAATCCAACTTGGATTTTTAGAGAGACGCCCCTGGTTGCTAAAGAACCGAGTGTAAAGAAGCAAGAGTGGCACCAGGACCTGAGAAAAGCTGCTGTGTTTGCTGTGGAGGCCTGGATGCCGTGGCAGTGTGGGGACACTCCAGGGTCTGACCCCTTCCTTCAGGGGCCAAGCTCCAACCCTTGGGGGCAGATCCTATCCACAAACAGTCTCAGTATTTTCTGTCGTTTTTTTCAACGCATATTTATTATA
The DNA here is from genome assembly GCA_028533085.1 of Varecia variegata. Taxonomy (NCBI): domain Eukaryota; kingdom Metazoa; phylum Chordata; class Mammalia; order Primates; family Lemuridae; genus Varecia; species Varecia variegata. The sequence continues at coordinate 2,683,858 of CM052440.1, forward strand.
CACTTACACTTATTTTTTTTAAATGGAGATCATCTTTATAAATACAGTACTTTACATCTTTCCATGTAATAAAAATTCATTAAAAATGAAACTTTCACATCTTCATGGTATATACTATTCTATTACTACAATCTACCATAATTTACTGAATAGTCCCCTTTCCAGGATCATTACTAAATTTTCACAACAATGTAATGAACATCTATAATTTTTTTTACCTTATCACTATTTCCTTTGGAGAAATTCCCAAAAGAAGAATTATTGTACAAAAAAACATAATAAACATCTTTAAATCTCTTAGAGACACATTGTGAAACTGTCCTCCAAAAGGGTTCTCCCAATTTATACCACCCTATAACTGTCTACACTTCACTTTATCCACAGTGAAAGTACAGATTTTTTTTTTTTTTTTTGAGACAGAGTCTCACTCTGTTACCCGGGCTAGAGTGAGTGCCGTGGCATCAGCGTAGCTCACAGCAACCTCAAACTCCTGGGCTCAAGCAATCCTCCTGCCTCAACCTCCCGAGTAGCTGGGACTACAGGCATGCGCCACCATGCCCGGCTAATTTTTCTATATATATTTTAGCTGTCCATATAATTTCTTTCTATTTTTAGTAGAGACAGGGTCTCGCTCTTGCTCAGGCTGGTCTCGAACTCCTGAGCTCAAACCATCCGCCCGCCTCGGCCTCCCAGAGTGCTAGGATTACAGGCGTGAGCCACCGAGCCCGGCCAGCACAGATTTTTTTTTTTAAGTTGCTTTTTTGATAGGTAAAAATGTTATTTGGAGGCTTTACTTTGCCTTTTTATTATTGTTAAAAAGGCTGAGCATTTTCCATCTCCCTAAGTTTTATAAATTAAGAAGATAAAGGCCTTTAACATTCCAAGTTTTACTGAGCAGCTAAAATGTGCCACAGTGTCACACCTGGAGTGGGTTCTGAAATCTGAGTGAGGAGGAACCCACGGTCCGTCCAGCCGGGAAGAGATGCGCAGACAGAAAAGATGGTAAACGGCGGGATAAGCCCGTGCCCAGCTTCTCACGGGAGAACCGCGACACAGCAGAGAGCCTTGGAGGCTGCGCAGACTCGTCCAGAGACTGCACACCATAAGCTCACCTTGCTCCCCAAGACACCTCAAAAAAGAAAAGAATTCAGAGAGGAGAATGATTCTGCAATTCCACAGTAAACATCAACAGAGTAAAGTAGTAGTGTTCTGAAAGCTTTTGCGGCAAAACAAAGATGCTTTTCAAGAATAGTAATAGCTGAGGCTCTTAAAGGACCCATAAGTACAAAGAAAACAATGCGATTAATAAAAATATTTTCTAACTTCAACTACCAAATTCCAGGAAGATTAACAACTAACTTTCTTTAGCGAACACATGCATGTGAATCTAGTGCAATTTTTTTCATGAATTCTTCACCTAGGAGATAAAATCTTTGCTTAAATCATGAATGAAATTAGCTGGCTTTTAAGAAGCTGTGTTTCTGATCGTAACACTAAAAATATTTGGTGAATGAATGTTAAATCATTGTATAGCTACAAAATTTGTCTGCTTTGTCCAATTACAAAACAACCAGAAACTGTCAGAAAGGTATTTTCAACTGATATGGAATGCAAAACATTTTCCCGTGTTTAGTCCAGGAGAATGTGGTTTGGAGGCTGCCAAGCACACCCCACACCCCACACCCCACACCCTCCTGCAGGACAGGGCATTCCCTCTGCACAGCGCCATCTCTGGCTCCCAGCCTCTGAGCTTCCTCAGACTTCTATGGAACATGGAGCAATGGCAAGAAAGCAGGAGCAGGACCCGGTAGTACCAAGTCAAGCCCGGCACTGCCACTTGCTCCACCATGTGAACTTCGGTGAGTCACCCTGGCCTCACATGAAAAACAGGCCAGAAACCTCTACTGCAATCAGAGGGTGTCACTTTAGTAAATGGTAAGAAAACAGAAAGTCTTGCACAATACCTGGCTTCTAGAAAGTGCTCAATAAAATGGGAGATTATTAATATAATCTTTATTATTTATTCTTCTACTTAAGGCATTTTGTTGCATTCTTTCTAAAGAACATTAAATAAGCAGAATCATTAAGAAAAAAGTATAAGCACAGTGTTAGTTTTCCATTACTGTCATTTCTTTAAGACAGTTTAGTTAAGCAAGACGTCAAAAGCTGACCAGTGAAGTATTTAAAGAGCTAGGTGAAAGACATCCACTTTTAAGCAGAAGCAGGAGAAAATATGAATCAAGAAGTGACTTTATCTCTAATGTGCTTGAGTGGACATCACTTAAAACTCCACTCCGCTTAGTAGCCTCCTTAAAGTACCACGGGTTTGACTTGAGAAAGCAGCAACACCAGAAAGGGATGGGGAACCCATGGCAGCGCAGGGAAAACAAAGCAGTTCTGAAAAGCCATTTCGGCACATCTGTGCTAACATGCACAGCTACATTTAGAACAAAAATAACCCAGACAGCAAGTTTTTAAAAATATGCATTCCACCTCTGCTACTTGGGGTGCAGTTCCCACCCATAATGCATCATCTACAATGTCACACTTCAGTGCCTGAACAAACAGGATTCTGTCCTGAACACATTTGGTCTTTAATTTTTAACCGATGGACAGAATCTCAACTGCTCCTTGTATTATGATGAGCTCGTTGCCATTAATAAATTAAGCCTTGGAAACCATTGATCAACTTGCCCATGTGGTTTAGAAAGTAAAAAAATAAAAAGACTTGCTGAGAGCTTGAGTCTCCAGCCCGAGCTGGGAATCTGCCACACATCAGCCCTTGGAATCACTATCTTGAATGTATACAAACAGCCATGACGTCTGTTTGGGCCCTGCTCTAAGCCGTGCATCTGCTGGGCACAGGGAGGGATAAAGCCGACAGGTGAGCCGAGGGGAAACCAACCTCTTGTCCCTTCTCCCCTGCCTGCCACCTGCATATCCTGCCAGCCTAGCACAGAGCTCTAAGAGGAGATGTGCAGAAGTCCCGCTGCTACCTGAGGCAGGCTGTGAAAAGGGGACTAGGTCTGTGAATCAAGAAGATGCATTTCAGAAACTGTTAGCTCTGCTTGGAAATAGGAAATAGGAGAGGGAAAGGAAACATATACCAAGTACTTTCTTATGTGACAAATATTTTACATGCAAACATTTGGTACTCATAATGGTTTTGCAAGGTAGGAATTAGTGTCCCTATTTGACAGATAAAGAAAATGAGATTTATAAGGGTTAACTTGTTGACAGTCATAAGAACTTAGTGAGTGGCAAAGCCCAGGTCTGTTTAATGCAAAAATTTATGCATTTAAAAAAAACTGTACCACACAAATTACAGACAAATATTTCTGGTTTTCAGAAAAGAGAGAATGGCTGAAATAATATTAAATGTGTTGGAAAACCTCAAAGTGCACAGTTGGGAGTGCTCAGGATTAAGAAGGGGCAAGGAGGGCCAATGAGACAGACCTGGCCAGGAGCATCAGGGACAATGGGGCGAGTGTGTCACCAGCCTTAGCAGAGCCGGGATGAGACCTCTAGTGCCAAGCTCTTACCACCCTGCCCAGTACGAGAGAAGTCTGGCCATTTCTTCCGTGCCCTCAGGAATGTCTCCATCAGCACGACACAAAATGACAGCAGCATTTTCACCTTTCTCCAAGCCCATTTCTCTGTGTGCTAACACCTGGAAACCAATCTATTACTGTTTATTACTTTGACAAACACTTAAAAGGCAGCTTATCTGTGACAGACCTTGTACTGGGGACCACAGGGTAATCAGACCCAGGTATTGCCCTTCACCAGCATCAGGATAGTGGGGGGACAAGGGAGGGAGAAAGCCCTGCAGACGAACAAACAGCACCAGCAACACCCAGCGCTGGAGGCAAACACAAAGCGCATGGGAGGACGGAGAAGGGACACCCAACCCGGCCCGGGGAGGTCCGATCATGAGGGGCCTTGAAGGCCAAGCCTCGAAGCTTCCACTCTGCCCTGAAGGCAACAGAAAGATTTCACAGAGACTTGTGTCTCAGAAGAGAACAGGTGCAGTAAGCAGCACCCCCTTATCCAAGGTTTCACATTCGGTAGTTTTAGTAACACCCACAGTCAACTGTGATCAGAAAATATTAAAGGGAAAATTCCAGAAATAAACAATTCGTAAGTTTTAAATCAGGTGCCATTCTGAGTAGTGTGATGAAAATCTCGTGCCATCCTGCCTGGGACATGAACTCATCCCTTTGTCCAGCAACATCCACGCTATGTGTGCCCCGCCTGTTAGTCACTCAGGAGCCATCCCTGTCACCAGATCGACTGGGTATCTCAGTACTTGTGTTCAAGTAACCTTATGTCACACAGTGATGGCCTCAAAGCACAAGGGTAGTGATGCTGGAAATTTGAATATTCCAGAGAGAAGCCTTAAAGTGCTTCCTTTCAGTGAAAAAGTCAAAGTTCTTGACTTAATTAGGAAAGAAAAAACATCGTGTGCTGAGGTTGCTAAGATCCACAGTAAGAACAAATCTTCCATCCGTGCAGCTGTGAGCAGCATAATTGTTCCACTTTATTCTTGCTGTTAATCTGTTACTGTGCCGAATCTATACATTAAACCTTATCATAGGTGTGTACGCACAGGAAAAAACACAGTGTATATATCGGGTTGGTCCTATCCTCGGTTGCAGGTATCCACCGGGGGTCTTGGAACGTATGCCCTGTGGATAAGTGGGGGCTACGCTATACATTTTGCTTTAAAATTTAACTTACTATAGTCAAGTGCACAAATCTTAAATGTACAGCTCGCGTGAGTTTCATGTATGTATATACGTGTATAACCACCACCCGTATGAAGACAGAACTTTCCAGCACCTAGAGGCTCCCATTTGTCCCCTTTCAGTTGATAACCCCTCACAGTAACTAGTCTTCCAACCTTTGTCACTTTAGACTACTTTTGCCATTTCTGGAGTTCTGATAAATGGAGGCATGCAGTAGGCACTCTCTTGTGCCTGGTTTCCTTCAAACATGTTGCTGCGGGTCACAGAAGCTCACCGTGTCACTGCTGTGTATTATTCCACTGTATGAACATACCACAATGCTCTTATCCATTCCAATTTGGGGCTATTAGGAATAAGACTGCTATGACCATTTGTGTACATAAAACAATGTATTTAGCAAAAACACTATCATTTTTATACTATTATTGAAAATGCTGGTTGATGTAAGCTGGACTAAGAGAAGGCAAACAGGTCTCAGTCATTAAGAATAAAAGCCTAACAAGAGAGCCTTTCTTCATTTAATAGGATGGATGGGTTAATGGGATCATGGAAATTTCCAGAGAGTTGAGTCGTTTACTATTCATAAGCTACACCAAGGAAATGTGACCCAGTCTTGGCCCTTCTGAATTTCTAGGTTTGTTTTTACCAAACTGGAGAAATTATTCCTCTGAGCACTTTTTCAGCCCCACTCTCCTCTCCTGGGACTCTGATGACAGAATGTCAGACCTTTTATTAGAGTCCCACATGTCCCTGAGGCTCAGTTGATTTTTATTTTTTTTCCAGTCTACTTTCTTTCTGTTGTTCAGACTGGATAAGTTTTATTCTATCTTCACATTCACTGATTTTTTTTTCTTCTGTCCTCACCATTCTACTACTGAGCCCACTCACTGAGGTTTGTATTTTTATTTCAGGTCAATATATTTGTATATATTATCCTGAAATTTCCATTTGGCTTTTCTTTATATCTTCTACTTCTTGGCTGAGAATGTTTCATTGTTTGGAGTGTGATTATAACTGCTCACTGAAGCATTTTTAGGATGGCTGCTTTGAAATCCTTGTCGGATTATTCCAGCATCTGTGTCATCTCGGCACTGGCATATGTAATTGCCTTTTCTTATTCAAGTTGAGATTTTCTTAGTTCTTGATATAACACATGATTTTTCATTGTATTCTAAACACTTCGGGTGTGCTGGTACAGAACCGTGGATCTTAAGTCAGTCTCCTGTTGTGGCAGGACTCCTCTAACACTAGGACAGCTGGGGGGCACCTCACTCCTTCACTGGGGTGAAGACCCAGATCCCTCACTCACCTCCTCTGACACCCAGGACAGGGTTGGGTGCCTCACTACTGCTGGGCAGAGGTGGGCACTCAGGTTCCCCAGGCAGCCTCCAGCTGACAGTGTAGGGGGTGCCTTGTTACTGCTCAGTGCGGATAAAAGCCTAGCACCCCACTCCGTCTTCTGTGACACCACCTAGCAGGGGCAAGGGGTGCCTTATTATAACCAGGCAAAGGTTTAGGTCTAAGCTCCCCACTCAGCCTGTGTTGATGGGCTGGGGCCACGTTTCTTTCCATGGCGTTTGGCCAAAATAGGGTAGTTATTGTCTAAAAGTTTTCTGTCTTAATAAGTTGGCCTTTCTAGGTCCTTTAGGGAGAAAGAACAAGCTTTCCTAGTGACTCATTGGTCTGCACCCATTGTTGTTTTGGGGTTGACAGCTTCTCTAACATCCAGTCTGAGAAAACACAGGGAACTCCACACTGTGTCGTTCCTGAATCCTGAGGCCCCTTGTCAGTCTGCCACCTTCTCTCTACCTTTCACATCTTTCCTTGACTGTCTCACATATGGTGACCAGGGTTTCTGGCTGTACTCAGCAGAAGGGATATGGAGAAATGCATCTCTACCACCTCAATCCAGAACCAGTCCAATTCCCAACACATTGTTTTTAAGGTGCCAAAGAACTTCCATCAGGAGATAAAGAAGAAAGTTAATGATCTGGGTTTGGATTTCAGAAGAAAGATCTGGATACCTTTGTGCAAACAAACAAAAATAACAGCAGTTGATATTTCTGAAGCATTTGCCCCACACTGTTTATGTTACATGTCCTATCTGCCCTAATTCTCCCCACGAGCCCCTGGGGTAGGCCTTCCTGTTGTCCCATTTTACCAAGGGGCAAACAGGCGCACGCAGGGCCACACTTGCTCCACAGCAAGGCAGGCCTTGGACCCAGGTCTGCGCCTGCCTCTAGAGCCAGAGCTCCTGAGCACCGCCGTGCGTGATGCCTTTCAACATGAGCCACTCTCTCTGAAAGTGGCAACGAGGAGGCTTTTACTCATACTCTGCTCTCAGTCTTCAAAACATGAGACAAAAATCACTGCTGAAAATGATACCACCTGCCTTTTTATCTATATAAGCCTTTTTATTTAGAATTTCATGAATTTGGAATACTGTAGATATTAAAAGTCATAGATAATACTAACCTTATATGTTTAAGGGCAATGATTCCTGATTGGTAAAATTATTGGGGTATATTATATATTTCCACTTTACTTCTTTATCAATCAGTGATTTTTCAAAAACATATTACTAATTCCTAAATATCCTAAAAATGAAAGTTCCAGAAGAATGGCTTGTTTTCAAACAAAGTACAAATGACTTTTTCTTTGTACTTGCAAAGAGTGTGTTTGAATTCATCTCTGCTAGATCCCAAACCACAAACTACAGATTCCAACCCTAGGTTTCTTGTCTGTAACCATGCAAGGCAATCGAGAATCAATCTTTCACAGCATCTGTGCTTGTAGATCTAAACTTTCCCTACAGGGTTACGTGCCAAAGGGAGAGCTTTAGAGAAACAAGGATCCTGCACTGACACCACAGCAAGATGAGAGGTGCCGACTGAGGGCTGAAATCAGCCCGTGACTGCGCACCGCACGGCAACCCTCGTGACGCATCAGATTTGTTACTTTTCCCACTTTCATCTTCTCCATCTGAACTGTCCTCTGTACCAAGAACAACCTGTCAACCTCATACTGCTCTCACCTAGGGCCTCAGTGGCGCTATTTTCTTCACTTAATGGAGAGTCATAATTTCATACAAGCTCTCTCTCTCCTTATTAGGCTAACTGTACCAGGTATACTCCTATTACTTCTACTTATTTATTCTTTCAATAAAAACCTTAAGAGTAATAAACATGGAATCATAAGGATTCCAACCCTGAACTGAGGTTCTACTTTTACACATTAACAATCCTACATTTAGCACAGTATTAATTAATAATAGCTAACATCATTGAGCACATATTCTACTTATGACTGCCTATGCCAACGAACGTTCTAAATAAGCTTTTACAAGTACTAATTCATCTAATCTTCCCTACGAGGTATATGCAATTATTATCCTCAGAATGTAAGTTTCACAGGAATACAAGCTTCATAAGGGCCAGTATTTGTGTCTGTTTTGTTCACTGCTGTATTTCCTGAGCCTAGAACAGTGCCTGGCACACAGTAAGCACATAACATAAATTCACTGAATAAACAGATAAATGACATTGATAGAGGAAAAATTAAGGTACAAAGAGGTTACAGAACATGATCACTGTCATGTTGCATAACAGAGCTGGGACTCAAGCTGCTGTTTTTTTATTGCATTAAGTCAGGGGCCAGCAAATTTTTCTGTTAAGGGCTAGAAAATTAATAGTTTATACTTTGCATGTCATATGGTCTCTGTTGCGACTACTCCACTGTGCAGTTATAGCATGAGAACAGCCACAGACAATACTAAGGGAACGGACACGGCTGTGTCCCAGTAAAACTTTACAAAAACTGGCCCATAGGCCATATTCTGCCAGCCCTTGAATTAAATCCTCGTGATAATCAAGCTCTTTTTGTTACACCTCATGGTCTCTATGGAAAGGAGACTTGCAGATCTACTATGCAAACATAATTTGCTTTTGCATTTTTATGCCATAAAGCAGAATCTCAATTCTCTTTTGCATCTTGAAATCACAGCCCTGACTTCAGCTGGCTGCAAGAGCTTAAGTGCACAGGCAGGTGTGGAGGGGTGTGTGCAAGTGCACAGACATGGTTAATCCAAAGTCTGTTTTCACAAGAAAATCTGACCTTACATTAAGCACCGTGATCTGGAAACAATGCAAAGACTCCATTTGGAAGACAGGCAGGGCACAGGATTGGCCATTTCTGTTCTCCTAAGGAAAACAGCCTAACCAAAACTAAACACTAACCTGGTTAAACGTGAGGCTGAACATAGCAGAATGCATTAATCATCAGACAGGACAATAAAGGAAAATATGCAAGGTCTCTCCCAACTGTTTACCACTTGTATTTTTCTTGGAACAGAAATACATTTTATATATTATATGAACCTGTAAAAAACACATACCTGGTAAAATATTTGAACACATACTCAATATCAAGAGTACTGAAACATGAAATATTCCATCATTATAAAAGAATTTTGGGTTCACAAAGGTTTAAACACCCACCCGAATCCAGCTATGGTAACAACTACAAAACAAAAACTAAACAGCACTTTATGCTAACTGGATAATCTTGATAATTATGGGCTATTCAGTAAGTAACAAAGTATGACAAACCTCTCTTTAAGGCTGATCTATCTCAGTAAGTAAGCTATCACTTAGGAGTAATATGGTAAAATTTGAATAGGAAAACTCAAATCAATTATCTTTCAAAATATAAAAGTATCTTTCTGGTTTATTTAAAATTATTGCTCATAAACACAAAGTCATTCAGTTTCAAGGTTGCCCGTTATCAAATGACACAAATATTATTTGGCTCAAAAAGTTCAACTCATTTACCAAGAAATTATGTGCAAAAACAATGTGTAGAAATAAAAAGCTGAGAAAAGTACAGTTCCTCCCATCAAGAAACTTAAAAATTCACATTTGTCTTAGAATCACTGGCAAAACCGATTTAATTAAAATATGAATGTTTAAAAAAGCAGTAGCAGCAGCAGTTGGTATTTTTAGGTGATTGTCATACACTAAGCATCATTTGATGTACTTTTACATATATTTAATGCTCACGGCAACCCTGCAAGACCTAACACACGAATTATTTTTCCCTATTTTCTCTAATGAGAAAACTAGGGCTCGATTACTCTTGCCCACAGCTAGTGGGCACCTGAGCCACGCAGGATTTAGGACCAGGTCTATCTGGCCATCAAGTCCAAGCTTTCCTTCCATATCATAGTTTAATTCCCTTAAAGCAGGATTCTTTAAGGGAAGTTCACGGGAAGAGGTCTGAGGGAGTTCACGGACCTCTGCAAATTGTATGAAAAACTACGTATGGCTGTGAGTATGTGCACTTTTCTGAGAGGGGAAAATTTTAAGGGATAAAAAATGAAGGCAAGTTAGACAAAATACACACATCATGCATCATACCTGCAAAATATAATCATCTTTGCTAAAAATACCTTCTTCAGTAATGTACATATGAAAGTACTTCATAGAATGGAAAGTGCTATAAAAAGATTAGTTATTATTAACAAACAAATCAATGGGTGATTTAAAATTACGGTAAAACATGGTCCACATTAAGTTTTAGACAGAAAAAATGGAAACAATCATTGCAGCCTTATAATAGGTGTTTTTTCTTCTGCAAAATACTACCTTTGTGTTTACCCGTAGGCTTGTATATTGCCTTTCTGACTTTAAGGACACGAAAACTGAAGTTCAGGAAGATCATGCAACATGCTCGAGGGCGGCGCACAGCCTGGCTCTCTGAGTCAGGCGGGTCAGGTGAGGGCCAGCCCAGGCCAGAGCACACGGCTGCTGCAGGGAGGGCCTGGATGTCGGCGCCCACAGCCACTCCATGTCATCTCCTAGAGCTGCCTGTTGTGACGGGCTAAATGACATAACATATTAAAGGCTGTAGAAGGATTTATTGCTGGTGCTACTATGCTAAATAAATGGAAGATCCAGGCCACAACATAAGGCACTAAAGAGGAGACAAGACCCGGCGTGGGGCTCACACCTGTAATTCCAGTACTTTGGGAGGCTGAGGTGGGAGGATCGCTTGAGTCCAGGAGTTCAAGGTTACAGTGAGCTGTTATCGAGCCACTGCACTCCAGCCTGGGTGACAGATAGAGACTCTATCTCTTAAAAAAAAAAAAAAAAAAAAAGGAGGAGCAAAATCCTTAAGCATAAGCATGTAAACTACCCAAATGCTGTGTTTCACTAAACCTCCCTCAATAACAATAGTGCAAGTCATATATTTATTATAAATAGACCACACTAAGGAAAAAACAGTGTTATTAAACAGACTAAAATTGCCAGAGCCACCTTTAGCAGTTACCTAATTCCAACCATATTTTCCAACATTAACTATATTTTAATAAAATCGAAACACTATAGAACAATTATTTCTGAATACGATTCAGTAAGCAAATAAGTAAATGTTTGAATAAAGACAGCTAAATATGGACCAAATATAAACTTTCAGGAAGCACACGCCCCTTCTACAAACCCTCACAATGTTTGTATTTTCCAACTTTAGTCTTAATTTCTTAAAAAATCTCCATCGAGCCACTGAACAGAGCACATGGACAGGGACATACAGTCCCATGCTTAGGACCAGTGAGCTGCAGGTCTGGTGGCCTCCTGCTGTGTCACAGTCCTACATTCCTTTGAACACACACATCTTTCCCTGGCCCACCCCCACCTGACCCCCTCCTTTCCTAGGGCCAGTGTTTCTCAAAGCAAGCCCCAAACCAGAATTCCCACCTCTGACAATGGTGGGGTCCTAAGATTTGCAGGGTCAATAAGTGCTTCTGGTGATACAACACTGAAGTTTTATAAACTACCAAAAGGAGGACTGGGAGCAATACAACAAAAAATAATGTAAATTTAAAAATATAGTATAATAACTATTTATAGAGCATTTATATTGTATTAAGTATTATAAGTAATCTAAAGATGATTTAAAGTATATGAGAGGATCTGTGTGGGTTACATGCAAATACCACACCATTTTATATCAGAGACCTGAACGTCCTCAGGTTTTGGTAGCTGCAGGGATCCTGGAACCAGTCCCCCATGGGTACTGAGGGAGGACTGTACTTAGATATAAATCTAACAAAGCATATATATATATGGATACATAGGGTATATAGGATATATAGGATCTGTATGCTGAAAACTATAAAACACTGATGAAAGACATCAAAAAGATATCTAAATAAAAAGGCATTCCTTGTTAATGGATTGAAATACTCAACATAGTAAAGATATCAATTCTCTCCCCAAGTGAGCTATAGATTTAATGAGATTACGATCACAATCATAGCAGGATTTTGTATAGTTAAGGAAAAGTTATTCTAAAATTTGCAAGGAAGAGCAAAGAAGATAGAATAGCTAAAACAAAGTTGGAGGTATCGCACTACCTGATTTTAAGACTTACTATGGGCCGGGCGTGGTGGCTCAAGCCTGTAATCTAGCACTTTGGGAGGCTGAGGAGAGAGGATGGCTTGAGGTCAGGAGTTCGAGACCAGCCTGAGCAAGAACGAGACCCCGTCTCTACTAAAAATGGAAAGAAATTAGCCAGACAACTAAAAATACATAGAAAAATTTAGCTGGGTGTGGTGGCACATGCCTGTAGTCCCAGCTACTCAGGAGGCTGAGGCAGGAGGATCGCTTGAGGTTTAAGGTTGCTGTGAGCTAGGCTAATGCTACGGCACTCTAGCCCAGGCAACAGAGTAAGACTGTCTCAAAAAAAATAAATAAAAAAGACTATGAATTAAAAGAATGAATAAACGCACAAATAAATGGACAGACGTTGTGGTACTGGTAGAGATAAAAATCAAAGGCACAGTACAGAGTATCTAGAGACAGACCCACACAAATTGGGCCATTTGATCCTGGACAGACGTGAAGAGCAATTCAACGAACAACGGACAGTCTTTTCAACAAACGGTGCTGGAATAACTGGTCATCCACATGCAAAACAATGAACCTGACCTAAACCTCATACCTCAGACAGAGACTAACTGGAATGGATCACAGAGCTAAATGTAACACATAAAACTATAAAATTTTTAGAAGAAAACATACGAGAAAAATCTCTGTGACCTAGAAGTAGGCAGAGTTCTTAGAATGACAAAGTATAATATAATCCATAAAAGAAAAAATTGATAAACTCAACTTGATCGAAATTAAAACAAACACACAAACAAAAAAACTCTTGCTCTGCCAAACACACTGCTAAGAGAATGAAAAGAAAAGCTATCAACCAGGAGGAAATATTGTGGATCACATATCTGACAAAGAACTTGTAACTCAGGTAAAGAACTCTCACAACTCAACAATAAGAAAACAACTCAGCCAGGTACGGTGGCACGCACCAGGAGTCCCAGCTACTCAGGAGGCTGACATGGGAGGATCACTTGAGCCCAGGAGTTTGACTGCCCTGGGCAACATAGCAAGACCCTGTCTCTTTAAAAAAAAAAAAAAAAAACAGAAAGAAAGCAAGTTAAGAAAGCCCAGTTAAAAAATGGACAAAGAACTGAAACAGACAGTTCACCAAAGAATACATAAGGATGGCAAATTAAGCACATGAAAAAATGTTCAACATCATTAGTCATTAAGGAAATAAAAAACTTAACAAAATGAGGTACTACTACATACCTTTTAGAATGGTTAAATTAAAAAGTACTGACAGTACTAAGTGCTGACAAGGATGTGGGGCAACTGGAACTCTAATACATTGCTGGTGGAAATGCAAAATGGTACAGCCACTCTGGAAAATGGTTTGCAGCTTCCTATAATGTTAATTATGAAATAACTTGCCTTTTCCCTCAGTGATCTGAGATGCCACCTTTCTCATACACTAAATTTCCAGAAACACTTGAATCTCTTTCTGGATTTTTCTATCATGTCCCATTAGACTTCTGTCTCTTCACGTACCAATGCCAGGCTGTCTTTAACAGTGGAAGCTATATAACGTGTTTTGATGTCTGGTAAAACTAGCTGTCATTTTTCTTGTTGGGGGAATTGTCTAGCTATTATTGTTCATTTATTCATCTAAATAAACTTAAAATCAAGTTACCTCGGGCCAAAACACACACACACACACACACACCCCGAGATTATCACTGAGATCATATTAAATCTGTAAATTAATGTTGAGGAGGAATGCCATCTGCATGATTGAGTCTCTATCCAGGCTCATGTGTGAATCGGGACAATTTTCATGTAGGCTGGTCCCCTTTCAGTAGTGTCTTTGTGAGAACAGCTAATATTGTGAACAGCAAGAGTAAGATTTCCAATTTGTTAGAAAATAATTTATGCTTGAGGAGTGATTTATGACATGGAGGGGCTTTTAAAACATTTGCACTAAAGCTTGAGCAGCCGATATCAGGGAACTTAGGTAATGCCAAGGTGCAGGTGGAGGTGGAGAGCAAATCCACCGCGTTCCAACAGTCAATCCCAGCGTGATCCTCTAGAGCAACTTCTTGCAACTAGGAATTAGTTTAGAGGCGTTAAAATGCTCCCCAAATCTTGGAAGATAAACTTGTGTACTGGTGAATTATTCCTCTCTCCCTAACTACTGGCAAAGTCTGGATTTATTACAAAGCCTGCCAAGTCTCCACAGCGCTCGTCTCCCTCCCGTCAGCTTTCAGACTTGTCTTCCTGCTGGCTGCGTTGCTGCATCTTCCCTGATGGTCTGTTACAACCTCCTGCTCTTTATCATCCCTGCACCAAGTCAAATATTTCCTCCTGCCACTGCTCCGGGCAGAAGTGCGTTCCAGCACTGGCCCGGCGAGGAGAGGGTAATCTCCTTGGATCCCGGCACTGTTTCTCTGGGGGCGTACTTCACGCTGCTTTCCCACCAGCGTGTTTCTCCAAACACATTCATCAGAATTCCTGAAGGGATTTTTATCATTTACAAAATAGAAAGTTTATCACATGATCCTTTAAATTGTAGAAAATAAGATTACTGGCAACAATGGTTGTTGGGAATTAACTGACTGACAGACGAACAGCAAACACTAAAGATGTGAGGCGGTTCAGACAGACGAGCGTCCCCACGGTCACCAGGACGCTAGGAGACGGTGCTGACAGCCTCGCTGTTTGAGAATTCAACGGAATGTGAGCGGAGCAGAAGTGCTCGTGATTTCCAGTGACTACACAGCGTACTAAATGTCTTTGTGGCTGAGGAATCGTGTTGTCTGTCCCATCCAGACAGTCTCACTTCACAGTTTTGAATAAATTCCTTGGTTGCTTAAAGCTTGCTTAGCTCCTCTTCACCAAGCAAGGCATGCAAGAGTTTGATACCAAAAAATAGAAGACTCTATCTGAGCTTAAATTTACCCGGAAAGTCAACAAAACTGCCACTGGTAGAAGACAAAAGACAAAGGATTGTAAAGAGCAAGGTGGATTTTGAAGTCTGAAGAAACAGGGCCAAACAAACCTGGATTAGTGAGATGCACAGTAGATGTCTTCTGAGAGTTGAGACTCAAAGTCTGCAGGTTACACGGGAAGGGGAGGGAAGCCGTAAACCTTTGGTAGGAGAGAAGTCCTGCTGAAGGAAACCCTTCCGCCAGACCCTACACGCGCCCTGGGTGTGCCCGAGCAGCTGAGCAGAAGTGTGAAGTGAGAGGAGATGGTGGTGCTGACCTGGGGTGGGGGCGTGGAACCCCTCCGACATGGGGGGACGGGAAGACGACTCCTGCAGCGAACTTGGATTTAGAAAGAAAGCAGTCTCCTGAAGTCAGGGCCAGATGGCTTCAGGAGTGAAGCAGATGCTCTAAGGAAAGCGAGAGATGCGGCCCAGCTGTGGACGGTGAGGAAGATTTCCAGCAAGCGCCCAGGATCAAAGGCCGTAACCCGGCACTGGAAAGGCCCAGGAGAAACTGGTTGGCAGGTTTGGGGATGGAACTCATGGGCCAGGCATTACACTTTTCTCCAGTACACACAGCAGCCAGGGACAAGCGGCAAGGGGGCCTGGAGAGCACGGGGAGGCGAGGGCAAAGGGCCCCCCGCAGCCTCCAACAGCTCTTGCTCGCCTGCCCACTTGCCCAGCGCACGGAAGCCCACCCACGGCTGGCGCTGCTCCCGGTACTGGCACAGTGAAGACACAAACAGTCCATGCCCACCCTCCTTGTACTTACATTCTAGGAATGTGAGGAGCAGACAAAAACCAACTACAAATATGCACATGCACAGATGCACATAAACGCGCAGTGAGTCGGGCAGGGGCAGTGTAGGTTGCAGAGAAGAGGAGGCAGGAGCTGAGCCTGGGGAAAGGGAGGGCCGAAGGCGCAGGGCAGAGGTGGGGATGTGGGGGTTATGATTTTAAGGGGTGGGGACAGGAAAAGCCTCTGAAGAGGGCAGCACACACCTGAAGAATACAAGGGCCTGGGCCACACGACTCAGAGAATCAGCGGAGAAAAGAGTGAGCACAGAGGCCACAGCAGGAGTGGCCAGCGTGAGAAGGGCAGCATGGTGGGCGAGGGGAGTCCCAAGTCCTCAGCGTCTTACTCCCCCATAACCTTGACCAACCTTAATTCCCACCCAGCCATATCCCCCAGGAGCCCTCCAAACACTCTCCAGCCAGTTCCCTCCTTGTCTCCTCCAAAAACACCAGGCCCATCCTCACCACAGCGCTCTCTCCAGTGTGAATCTAATCCTCCACCACCTTCCTGCCCCAGAACATCTGCCCAAGGCAACCTCCCCCAAGCTGAGAGTCACCAGGGTGCAGGACAGGGGAGGTGGGTGGGAGGATGGCCACAGGCAGGGCTCCTTCCTAGGCCTCCTTCCAGACTAAAATGCTATAGGCACGGTCTCCTGTTCCAGGAAAAGGGACAGTGCTGTTCTCAGTGCAGGAGGGGCCGTGGCCTACAAAGCACTTCTTAAACTTTTCTGGGGGTCGTCTGATTCAGAGGTCTGGAGTGGGGCCTGGGATTCTGCGTTTCAGGCAAGCCCCCTGGTGATGCCTCTGTGGTTGGTTCAGGGTCCACAGTCTGGGTAGTGAGGGGCTACAACAGGGACGGGAATGGACCCAGGGGAAGCCAATGCAATTATTCTCACTTAGCATTTGGAACCAAGACACAAAGGGAAGACATCTGGCAGTGGCAGGCTCCAAAGCAGGGAGGTAAGGCTGCATGAAGAGCTGGCTGGTGGCCACACAGGGCCATGAGCAAAATAAGAAGTAAATCTGAAGAGACAGGAGGCAGAGGAAGAAGGCAGGTGGCCTCTGAGGGACCACGGGACAGCCCCGGAGGCCCAGGAAGCCCTTCAGTTCCTGCTCTAGGATTCCATGTTCTCACTGTGGCCTTAAAATACACACTCTGTCTTCTGCCCACTCTTTAATCGAGTTGTTTTTTCCTTGCTGATTTGCTTGAGTTCTTTATTGGCCCTTTATCGGATATATAGCTTGTGAATATTTTCTCCCATTCTGTAGGTTGTCTATTTGCTCTGTTCATTATTTCCTTAGCTGTGCAGAAGTTTTTTAAATTTAATCATGTCCCATTTATTTATTTTTGTTGTTGCTGTCATTGCCATTGGGTCTTTTTCATAAATTCTTTGCCTAGGCCACTATCTAGAAGAGTTTTTCCTACATTTTCTTTTAGAATTCTTATAGTTTCCTCCTTACAATAAGTCTTTTATCCATCTTGAACTAATTTTTGTGAGTCGTGAGAGATATGGGTCCTGTTTCGTTCTTCTGCATGTGGCTATCCAATCTTCCCAGCATCATTTATCGAACAGGGCTTCTTTTCCCCAGTGTATATTATTGTCTGTTTTGTCAAAGATCAGTTGGCTGTATGTGGAGGGTTTTCTATCTGGGTTCTCTGTTCTGTTCTATTGGTCTATGTCTCTATTTTTGTCCTAATAACAGAAGGTTTTCAAAAGAAGATAGACAAATGGCCAATAAACATATGAAAAAATGCTCAATGTCACTAATCATCAGGGAAATGCAAATTAAAACCATAATGAGGTATCACCTTATCCCAGTTAAAACTGCTTTTATTAAAAAGTCCAAAAACAATAGGTGCTGGCATGGATGCAGAGAGAAAGGAACACTTACACACTGTTGGTGGGACTGCAAATTAGTACAACCTCTATGGAAAACAGAATGGGTATATCCTCAAAGAACTAAAAGTAGACCTACTATTCAACCCAGCAATCTCACTCCTGGGTATTTACCCAAAGGAAAAGAAGTCATTTTATCAAAGACACCTGCACTCGAATGTTTACTGCAGTACAATTCACAATTGCAAAGGTGTGGAATCAACACGAGTGCCCATCAATTCATGGGTGGATTAACAAAATGTGGTATATGTTTACCATGGAATATTACTCGGCCATAAGAAAGGATGAATTAATGCCTTTTGCAATAGTTTGGATGGAAATGGAGACCAATATCCTAAGTGAAGTATTTAAATAATGGAAAAACAAACACCACATGTACTCACTATTAAATTGGAACTAACCGATGAACACACATGTGCACAGAGGGAAGTAAAACTCAGTGGAAATCAAGCAAGAGGGATGGAGGAGGAGGGGATGAGTAAAAACCTACCTAATGGGTACAATGAACACTATCTGGGTGATGGGCATCTTTATAGCTCTGACTTAAGCATTACGAAGGTGATCCATATAACCAAAAACATCTGTACCCTCATAATATTTTGAAATAAAAAAACAATTTTTAAAAAGAAATTGTGATAGGTCGGGCGCAGTGGCTCACGCCTGTAATCCTAGCTAGCACTCTGGGAGGCCGAGGCGGGAGGATCGCTCGAGGTCAGGAGTTCGAGACCAGCCCAAGCAAGAGCGAGACCCCGTCTCTACTAAAAAATAGAAAGAAATTATATGGACAGCTAAAAAAAAAAAAAAAATATATATATATATATATACACATATATATATATAGAAAAATTAGCCAGGCATGGTGGTGCATGCCTGTAGTCCCGGCTACTCGGGAGGCTGAGGCAGAAGGATTGCTTGAGCCCAGGAGTTTGAGTTGCTGTGAGCTAGGCGGACGCCACGGCACTCTAGCCTGGGCAAAAGGGCGAGACTCTGTCTCAAAAAAAAAAAAAAAAAAAAAAAAAGAAATTGTGGTACATATACACAATGGAATATTATTATATAGCCACAAAAAAGAATGCAATCCTGCCATTTGCAACAACACCGATGGAACTGCAGAACATTATGCCAAGTGAAATAAGCCAAGCACAGAAAGACAAATCTCACACATTCTCATTCACATGTGGGAGCTAAATATTAAAAACAATTGATCTCATGGAGACAGAGTAGAATGATGGTTACCAGAGGCCGGGAAGGGTGTCAGGGAGGAGGGATAAAGTGGGAGTGGCAAATGGGTACAAAAACATAGATAGCTAGGCAGAATGAACAATATTTGATAGCACAACAAAGTGACTATAATCAACAGTAAGTTAGGGTATACTTTAAAATAACTGAAAGAGTGGAATTGGAATGCTCCTAACACAAGAAATGATAAATGCCTGAGGTGATGGATATCTCAATTACCCTGATTTGATTAATTCACATTGTATGCCTGCATTAAAACATCACATGTACCCTATAAAGATATATGACTTTTACATACCCATAATAATTAAAAATAAAAATTGGAGAGCAAGCAGGACGAGCTCTGCCCAGACGAGGAGTAAGCCTGGGAGTTCTCCAGGAAGGCCCAGCAAGTGGAAGGGCTTGAGCCACTCAACACACAACAGTCAAAAGGACTCTACTGCTTCCGTGTGCTTCTGACTGAAATAATCTGCGTTATCTATTATCTGCCATAACAAAGACAGATAAGAAACACCAAAAGCCCCAACTTAAGCAGCATCCAAGGTATCCACATAACAAAAACATTTGTACTTCCTTAATATTTTGAAATTAAAAAAGAGTCATCCCTTCCCTCTAGCAGGGGACGTGTTCGTTAAATGCCTGAGTGTACTCTGGGTCAGGCCCTGTATCAGGCAGCGCAGATTCAGAGAAAAACAAGGCGAAGTCCCTGTACCTAGAGAAAGCAACCCGGCTAGGCGGGGGACACCTGCAAAGGGCAATAGTCACAAAAGCAGCCTCGGAAATGACGTTGCAAAAGCGGAGATGGAGGAAATTAATTTACATGTTACCTGTAACCTGTACTTTTTCTGTAACTGTTATGAGTAAAATATTATGTTTTATGATTTCTTTTTGTTGTTCAGCTCACTTAAACCATAAAGTGAAATAAAAACAGGTCCAAATAGGAAATTTTTTAAAAATCAGAAAAATCTGGAAGTCAGAAGACTCTTAAAGGCTTACCTGGCCCATTTACCTGCTCCAGGCAGGACAACACCTCTTCATCCCAGACAGATGTGGGTTTTTTAAAAACCAGATTATACTTTAATCCATTTAAGTACAGTTTCAACCCGACTGCACTTAAATCAGCCTCTTCTGTTTTAGCCAACATTTTTAAGATATCTCTACCAAAACAGCCTAATTTTTTGCAACTTTAATTAAAAGCCATTTAGACAAGCAATCAACTTTTGCTATTCCCTGGGGTTTAGCTTAAAACAGATTTTTATGTAACTATTAACAATGACAAGGCAAAAACTGGGAAGAGGTGAATGATGAGAAAGTAAAGAGCAGAGGCTTGTATAAATGTTCCATCACTGGATTCAGAGGGTTCAAAAATGGAAAATACGTACTTAATTTTTAAACAAAATGGAAAATAGATAAATATTTTCTAGCACAAACTGGATTATAAGCTACATTACATTTAATTTTTATCCTTTTTCAAGAAATTTATACCTATCATACTGTATTACAATGTAATCAATTATCACTTTTGTGCCTAGTCTCTAATAAAGGTTAGTGCGAACTGAAAATTAAGTAAATATAGTATTCCATAAGAGCTTAGAAAAGTTTAAATGAATGGATTAGTAAAATGTGGTATTTGTATACCATGGAGTATTACTCAGCTGTAAGAAATAATGCTGATACGACACCTCTTTGGTTCTCCTGGATAGAGTTGGAACCCATTCTATTAAGTGAAACATCCCAAG
>CM052440.1:2705144-2744274 GCA_028533085.1 Varecia variegata
AAATAAAAATAAAAACAATAAATACATTTCAGAATATGTTTGTTTATCCCTAAAAATTTAGAGAGCACTTTTCCACGTTTTGACCTTCGGAATCCAGTGACTGGAACATCTTCCACAGGCTCGGCGCCGCCCGGGCCTTGGAGGGAGTGCGGGGCACACAGACGTGGAACGCAAGGGCTGGACGGCAGCATCGGAGCCAATGATGTAAGCTCTGCTCAAAGTCACCAGCATAAAGCTCTAAAATATGAGGCAGTCCTAAAAATGTAAGGCAACAACAAAAAGCCAACTGCTTACCTGAAAGGATCACAGTAATGTAATACAATAAGCCCACCAGAAGAAAACTTACTCTTGCACTGTTCTTTCTCAAATTCATCTCTCAAATCTGCCCCCTTATTCCCGGGCTGATTTATCACCACACCCTGACCAGGCCTCCATCTCCTGCAGCGACTGCCATCTGCTCCTGTCCCCTAGGGGCTCTTCTCCACCCCTGTCCCCTGGGGGGCTCATCTCTACTCCATTACTTATCACGCTCTGTCAGTTAGGAAAGGTGAGCTCATGGGGCAATAACAAACAAGCTGTAAAATTCTAAGTGGCTTAAAATGGCAGTTTATTTCCTGATCACACCATTTAACAGTTATATGGTCCTGGGCACATTACTTAAACTCTCTGGCCCTCAGTGTCCTCATCTGCAAAATGGGTAGATAACATTACCATTAAATGAGGTAAGAGATAAGTACTCAGGATGGAGCCAAGCACTTAGTAAGCACTCAATCATTACTGCTATTGTTGCTCTTGACCCCCCGAATCTTGATCAGAAGCCTTAGTGCTCACTTCCCTTCCCAGCTCTGATTATACCAGGTCATCTAACGGTCTGTCTCCCACAGGAGATCACAAGCTACTTGAGAATAACGACTGCACTGGACTCAATTTCTGAACCACAGAGCTTAATAGAGAGTCTGGCTCATGGCAGGCATTCTGTAAATGCTCGCTAAACTAAAGGGAACGATGTTAAATAATAATTCCTGTTGCTTGAATAAACCTCACATGTGCTGGACATACACAGGGAGTACTATGTTAACGAGGACACACTCACAGATGCATCTGGCCTGCAGGAAACCTGACCACAGGCACACAATGAAGGTCGAGAACGTCATCCGTAGATGGGGAGGACACAGGGGTTTAAGGCTCCTGAAGCAAGCTGTGACATTAGCTGGAACCACCAGGACATGGGCTACTGCTCCCAGCGAAGTCTGAGCAAAGGAATGAAGACATTCCACACTGTGGAATTAACACAAATCTATCTCCACATGGGAAGGAATGCAATTCAAGGTTCCCCTGTTCCTCCTTCCTCACTTGGGGCCATTATTCCACTGCCCCATGCTGCCCCGGCACACAAAAGCCAGCCGCATGGTGAAACTTTCTGAAGGGATAGACGGGTTCTCTGTATCTTCACTGAGGTGACAGGTAGACAGGGGCAGACATCTGTCAAACCTTATGGAGCCATTCATTTAAAATCTCTGTTTTATTGTATATAAATTAAAAAGAGAAGCAATCTGGGAACACTGCGGACTATCACATGAGTCCTTTTTGGTTCTTTAGCTCATAATGACAACTGAGGTGTGACATTCCCCCCCCCCCGCCAAACTAGAGTCTTATGGAACATGGGGGTGGGAGGAGGAACCGATGAACAGTCAGGTGAACCTGGCCTCTGCTGACATTATCAAATACTTCTCATCCTCGTGCAGGGTCAGCTCCCTCAGAAGCCCTTCCTCAAGAAGAGTGGGTTGGGGACGGGCGCAGTGGCTCACGCCTGTAATCCTAGCACTCTGGGAGGCCGAGGCGGGCGGATGGTTTGAGCTCAGGAGTTCGAGACCAGCCTGAGCAAGAGCGAGACCCCGTCTCTACTAAAAATAGAAAGAAATGATCTGGACAGCTAAAAATATATAGAAAAAATTAGCCGGGCATGGTGGCACATGCCTATAGTCCCAGCTACTCGGGAGGCTAAGGCAGTAGGATTGCTTGAGCTCAGGAGTTTGAGGCTGCTGTGAGCTAGTCTAACGCCACGGCACTCTAGCCCAGGCAACAAAGTGAGACTCTGTCTCAAAAAAAAAAAAAAAAAAAAAGAAGAGTGGGTTGGATCGCTCTATCATCTTTTACTTTTTAGCACCTTCCTCTAGGCTTTGAGTTGCTTAAGGGTGAGGACCTTTTCTCTCCCTGCCTGCTCTCCAGCACCTTGCATAATGCTTGGCACACAGTATGCTCTTAATAAATATCTGTCGCTCTGGCAATATGTTTCTAAAGTTATCTTCAAAGATATGAGATACACTGCCTTTAAATAAAAATGGTACTTCTAAGTAAGAATAATGTCTAAATTACATTAAATCTTGGTAACTCTAAAGATTTAAATCTCTTCTTTTTTGGATATGTATGAATCCTACTGTCATGATTTATAAGTCCATAGCAGCCATATATTTACTGGGCAGAACAAACAGTAAGCCTGGAATGCATAACACAGCACCAGAATTCTTGCTATAAAGATTACTGATGCCTCAGGCTTTTAAAAAACGAGATGTCACATGAAACTGTACATCAGGAGCTTGCCCTAAAGATAAAACCATTACATACTGCTCTGTCAGTTCCACTTTAAATCACAGCTCCTGGCACTCTGCTGTGACTGTGCACATGCACGCGTGCAAGCGCAAGCACGTGGGCCAGTGTGTCCGAATGAACACCTGGCAACCGAAAAACAGCATCTTAGAGATAACTGTCAGAGCAGGAAACACTGCACGAACCAGGAACTTCCAAGGTTGTGGATTAGCACAACAACACATCAAAAGCAACCTGGAAATTAAGTGTGATATGCCTCAGGAAACTTCAGCTTCTGCAGATCAATAATTGGAATCTAATGTTTTAAACCAAAAATAATGATGTATTTATTTTGTTCTAAGCATAACACTAAAGGGGGTAGATCTCAAGCCAAGAATGTGTAATTTCCTAAAAGTGAAACTGGTTTTTCTGAGTCTTTATACAAATTCTGAAGTCTAAAGAAAGTCTGCAGTAACACTGACAGTGCTCCCTGTAGACACAGGTGGTCTGCTGTGTACCTACCTGTGCTTTCCACAGAGGTTCAGGAAACCCTGGCCCACAACCCTGTCAGGGAGACTGTGGCCTCCCTTCACAGCTGGAGGTGAGCAGGATGGACAGCTCTGAGCCCAAGGTCAGACAGGAGCACCCGGAGTTCAGGACCATGGGGCTGACTCAAGGCAGGCCGGGGACACAGAACCAGGTGTCCCCTCACTACTGTGCAGGGCTTCGTGACACCTTATTCTGGCAACAAATAGCTACATCGTTTCTACTATATGTATTTGTATTCAACCTTAGTTCGAATTTGTGTGTCTCATCACAAAGGCTAACTTTGTTCTCCTCTCTTTTACAAATATCAAAAAAATTAATAAACAGTATACACAGAAGTCTAATAAATGCCAATTTAATAAATGTAGGCTTAATGAGCATGATTGTTTGGAGAAACTGTATCAGAGTTTATCTTTCTATTAAGTCCAAGGTGAGTCACAGAGAATAAAACATCAATTAATTTACATAAGAATTCTAATCTCAACTTTGATTAACTATATTTCAAAACAATTTGACTTATAAAGTCAGCGTATGAAAAATTCCTTGAATTCTATGTGTATGTGAATTTTTAAAATCCTGTCCATATTTACTAACACTGTGCTAATAATGTCCTTTCTTCCAAATTGCTAGAAATGATTTTTCAAGATTAAAAACAAATCTATCTTAAAGAGAATATAGAAAGTGCCGATTTCTTTCTCCCTCCAAAGTGCTGAATGAAACATCCACTGCTCCCTTTGTTTGGAACACACTCTCTGGGAGCCTCAAGGGGAAGCAGCAAAATTCTGAATTCTGGCCAGGGCTCCCACCCCTGAGCTGCGGCTGGAACTGCAGAACATGGGCAGCCCTTGGCCAGGGGGCAGAGGGTTCGACACTCATCCACATTTTTAAAATCAGCTGGTATTGCCGCTCTTTGCACTGGAGCTCTGAGACATTTTTGTTTTGTTTTGTGTTGGGTTGGGGGAGGGGGGAGAGGGGAGGGTGCCGGTGAAATTCCAGCAGGCCCGACCACCTCTCCAGCAGTGGGACTTTTCTTGTCAACGTCCCCCACCCGCCCCTACTTAGACGCCCTGCCTCTCCCACACTCCTGCCCCAGGCTGGCTGCCCAGGAGCTGCAGGTGCAGACCAAAGTCATTCCTGGCCACAGACGCTTGAGAAAACCTTCCACGCGGTGACCCTCTGGGATTGAAAAGATAAAAACCAACTCCCCTCCTACCCCAATGCCGCCATGGCAGTGACTCAATTTAAAAGTGTCCTCTTGGATTTTTCCAGTGGATAAATACAACATTGTCACTAAAACATATCAAGGAAATAGTGATGAATCATTCCCAGAAATTAGTCTCACATTAAACCAATTATTCAAATGTCTGAGAGTAACATGAGCTAAGTGCAGCTTATAGAAGGATTTGTAACATAAGATGTACAATAATACAAATAATACAAAAAGTTCAACCTGAAAAGGACAATCTCATCACCCCCACCACACACCCACACCCACACCCAAGCACAGAGGAAAACTTGCAGAGGCCGCTTCGGCTGGCAGGGGCAAGGTTTCCTGCAATTCTCAGCAGACGGGCCTGAAACGCTGCCTAAGGACCTCCTCAGAAAATTTCAGTCAAATAAAAACTAGAAATATCCTTTAAGAAGTTTGAAATAGTTATTTTGCTACTTTCTTTTTATGCCATATTTCGTTTTTCTTAAATGATTAAAGAACACCTATACTCTGTTTATGTAAATACACGTTAGTTCACAAAACTTCCTTTAATACACATCTCTTTTTGGAAATGTCAGTCTTTCAAGGTTGTACACAGAATATTAATTTCTTAAAAATAGTCTAGATAAACAAAGAGAATCCTATTTTAAACTTAATTTACAAAAATCATCTTTATTTCTACATCTAGAAGATTGATACTAGATATTTTGTATGCATTTGCAAAATACAAATCAAATCTGAGATCATAGCACAGAAAACTGAAAAAAATTGTGACTTTAGCTAACGATGTCCCCCGTGGACAACTCCCAACAGAGACTGCCAACACCAAGTCTGTGACAAACACAGAGGAAGGAGGAGCAGCTGAGCAGAAGGTTCAGGGTGTGGGTCTAGGGCCAGGGTGCCTGGGTTCTCATGTGGCTCCATCACTGAGTGGCTATGTGTGACTTTGCACAAGTTATTTAATCTCAATGTGCCTCAGTTCACAAATTTGTAAAATGGCGATACTATTACGTGCTCTAGAAAATATTGTGATGGATGCACTGACCATGTGAAGGCTCAGAGAGAGCCTGACACACCGCGAGCACTATGCGATACTTGCCTGCACCACTGTGATTGCTGCTGTTATTCATTCTCAAAGTATTTACTTTGCAGGGTCTTGAATAAGGTTCAAAATTTTATTTTTCCAATCTAAATAAGTGACCAAGTTAATAATGCCTTTCCCCCAAAAGACATGTAGGTACTTCCAAATGTAACCAGTTATTACTATTAGTAGCATGAAGAGCATAAGTAAGGCATTGATTAGAGTGATTGACCCCAGAATTCAGGCATGGTGGAGGCGGAGGAAGCAGAGCCTGGGAGGCAGTGAGGAAGGAGGTGGACGCGTCCTCCATTCCATCTTGATCTCTTCTACCCATCAGATCACAGTGTGCACTCAGGAAAAGACCAGAAATACATTCACCCAAATATGTAAAAGAATCGTGAAGGCTTAAAACATTTCCCCTCCAAGATGTGTTTGCTTTTTAACACAGAGCTGAACGGAAGGAAATGAAAGGCTAATAGTGGAATTCTCAGCATGCTGGAAACATCAGGAAGATGGAGGGTCATGGAGAAATGAGGCTACACCTTTGCCCACTAGAATGGGCAGCTCTGTGCAGGCTTTGTAAGAACCGTGGAGGCACATGAAGTCCTGAAATGGAGCTGGGATGTGGGAGGAGATCTGCTTTGAGGGCTACACATGGCCCGCAAAGGACCACAGGTGGTATTTCTTTCCAGTGCCCTGGCACCTGGCTTTCCTGAGCACCAGGATGCTGGCTTGTGAGACATAGCCAGTCAGTCCTGTGTGTTGAGGGACAGTCTGGCAGCCCATGGGCGGAGGAGCAACTGGCAAGGACCACAGGCTTCTCACACTCTTGGCATCCTTCATGGGTGCTGCCTCCTCAGAGCCTGTCACAGAGGGCTGGACCCTGTTCACAGTACCGTGGGGAGGGCACCATGACTGCCGAGTGGCACTGAGGGGGCCTTCCCTGCACACTGAACTTAGAGAGGCAGGATGAGACTGTGGAACACAGGCTGAGGAGCAGGACAGGATCAAACCACACATCTACAGTACACATAGGAGGCACTCATGAAAGGCAGCTATTAATGTTATCCTCATTGATCATTGAATCCTCACAACAAACATGCGAGGTAAGTAAAATTATCTCCTTTTCACAGATGAAGCAAGTGAGGCTCAGCACTTAAGCACTGTGTAAAGAGCTGCCTAGTTAGTAAGCAAAAAACCCTGGCATTTACACTGGCTTTTTCCCATGCACCACGCTGAAGGTAAGAGTGCAAAGATGCTAGAAGCAGGCAGTGGGAAAAGGTTCCCACAGGGTTGTCTCTCAGCAGCTCCTGCTTGGCTGGCAGGACTCACATGCGTGCTTCACCCCTGCAGGGCTCAGGGGACCTGGGTTTCATCCTGCCACTGGAGGGCACCTGTATCGTTCTGACAGGCCAGAAACAGAAAGCCAGAGAGACAGACAGGAGCGGCGGTATCCAAGATCCAACCAGGACAGGATCCTAAGAACTGGGCACAAGCAGCACTGAGGAAGCACACACGAGGGCAGCGACCGGGAAAAACTCTGTCCACCGGTTTTATTGAACTTATCAGGCTTTGGTTTGCCCAGACACCTGAGTGCGGCACCAGGGAGGACCACTCCCACAAGCAGGTACTGGGTCCAAATGAACACCGTCAGTGTGGCACTAGACTCCCAAGCAAAGAAACAATACTAACACAGAAACTGGTAAGAGTGGGTAGACCCACTAGGACCCCAGGACATGGAAGCAAGAGCAAACCACTCTGTGAGAACAAGTGCACAACTGGGGACCATCGGGGCTTCCAAGAGAAAACATCTTCATAGAAGATGAGCTAGAGCTAAAAACACACAAATCACTGGGAGAAGGAACCACAGAAAGAGAGAACAAATGAGAAAAACTGTACCCCAAGGACTAGAAATAAAAACAATCTCCAAGAGAAAATAAGTACTAATATGTCTGAAATGACTAAAGACAAATACATATAGACAGCACAATGAAAGAGTCAGTGGACCTGAAAAACAACCCAAAATAATTTTCAGAAATGAAAGCTACAATAAGGAAGCCACAGGCTAAGCCTGCCCTCGGGTTCCTGCAGGTGAGAGCCAAACCCACGGGGCCACGTGAGCGCGCCCTCCTGCCCAGCGCTCCCTCACCCTCACCCCTCAAGTCCCAGTGAGTACCACACCCAGCAAGCTGCCCCCCACACCTGCTCACAGGTGCTCTCCTGCCTGCAAGGTTAGCCCACTCCTGCACCTGCCTAACTCTTTCTCATTCACCCTTCAATGCCTCAATCCAGGAGGTTCTTCCTGAAGCTCCAAGTGGAGCCGTCTATACCAAGCGCTGAGAGCACTTCTACCCCTGGCTCTCAATACTTCACACACCACTTACTCTGCGACATCGAAAGGATATATTTTTGCATCTGTCTCCCCCTCTACACTGTGAATTCCTCGAGAGAGCACTAGGCCAAATTCATTTCTGCATTCCTACTGTCTAGAATACTGGCTGGTACACAACATATGGCAAATTACATACTTGTTGAACTGAATCAAAAGCTCTAACCACTATGCCAAAATAGCATCTTCATTACTATTTGGAGTACAAAATAATCCTGACTTTAACTATAACATAGCAGTAGGTTTAAATGTGAACTAAAACCCCCAGCTTGAGACTAAATGTCATTTTTGTTCCATTAGAGTATGATAGTTATGAAACTAAATTCTACCAGAATAAGACAAGCAGTTGGCTTTTAAAAGGTGGTGGTTGGGGGAGGGGGGGGGTCTGACGATGACTTCAAGTGCTGCTGAAAAAAGTCTTTTATAGGAACATAACTTTGATCCTCTTAATTTTCAGTTGCTGCCAGGAGAAAAAAAAAAAACTAAATATGCTAAAGATCAAAACTCTTTTAGATGTGGGACAGACAGTTCCATTCCATTTCATTTTTTTTTTTTTTTTTTAGAAAAAGAGAGAGCTATTCTCCAACATTTGAAATAAGAGCACTTTTCTAATTTAACCAAAGAAATAAAGCCTGGGGAGACAATAGAGAAATTTCACAATGTCAAAAGTACTCATTTTCATTAGACTGAGATATGTAATAGAAGTCTTAAACACTCATGCACTCAGTAAAACTAATGTACCCAAACCAGAACACCTGACAATAGAAAGTAAATTCAAATTCCTATTCCTCTGAAGAGGAAAAAAAAGAATGTTCAATACAGTGAAAGAAAAACCTTCATATTTTCTTTTGTCTGTCTCTCTCTCTCTCTCTCCACCACATACCCATACTACCCTCATCCCAGCTACTAATTATTTCAGTTAGCAAAATTCTCCAGATCATATGCTAACGTTCCACTTTTTAAAATCATTCAATTAAAAGTATAATAGAAATTGTCATTGTTAAAGCCTCCCCTATTGGCCAAGAAAGGGTTAAGTATCGAGACTATGAAAGTAGAGCAAAGAAAGAATTACTGCAGTCACTAATGAACTGCACAAACTCTCTTACAGAGAAAAACAGGGACTCTAACATGAACCCTTTCCTTTTCTAGTAGTGTTTAACTGTTATTGTTAAAGTAATTCACGTCCACTGTAACAATCACAAAAAGTACACAGAAAAAAACAATCCTTAGTCTTCTCAGCCAGAGATGATTATTATTAATATTGCAGTATATTTCTTCCAGATCATTTTTTCACGCACATATATATTTGTGTGCCTTAAATATACATATAACAGAGATATAAAATATATAAAAGTAGGGGCTAATCAGATATAGGGCTGTCTACTGCTTTCAGTTCCCACTTACCATGACATCATGAGCACGGTAACAATATGGTAAATACTCTCAGAAAACACAATTTGTATTGGATGTACACCACGTTACTATAATTTATTACATTTCCCCCCACTGATAGAAAAGTACACTCTCCTTACTTACCATCAGTAATGCTGAAATAAGCATAACTGTAAAGATGTCTGATCCTAAGTGCCTATTATATGTCTTACATTTGTTATCTAATTTACTCCTCACAACAATTCTATGGCACAAATACTAACATTTTCCATATTTGGTTGGGTAAACTGAGTCACAGAGAGGCTAAATAACTTACTCAAGGTTACCCTGTTATTGTTTAGCAGAACCCGGGTTTAACCCTAGAAAGGCCGGCTCTGGAGCCAGAGTTCCTCATTGATCTGTAGTCAAATCTGTGATAACCTGCAGTGTTTCTAATCCATAAAATACTCTGGCTTACTCTGAAAAATCAATTAAATATTATCCTAGTTTTCCATGGTCCCATTTTAAACATTTTATTCTTTAATCAATCCCAAATTGATTTTTGTTACAAAAACAAGCTTAGTTATTAGTAGTTAACCAGTTATTCATGGTTCACCTTTTAAATAAGCTTCCCTTTTCTCTCCAAGTTATTAGGTTATCCTTATCACACAGTAACTTTTTATAACTTCTCGGGGGCCTGTTTCCAAAGTATGTGTTCTCTTCAACTAACCTATACACTTCTGTACATTGTTTTGATTATTTTAGCTCTAAAGTATATTTCAGTATTGTTAAGACACTTCCTTAATGATTTTCATTTTGTTGTCAAAATTCTGGGTTTTTTTTTTCCTCAGTGGGATTTTAATTGGCCTAGTAATAAAAATGAATTTTAAAGCAACTAATACCTTTAAAATATTCCACACTTCCATCTACTCGAAAAGCACATCTCTCACTTTATATAGCTGGCTTCCCCCTCATCTAAGTCTCAAATATTTCTTGTTACAGATACTGTGAAATAATGGTTTTCCTACTACACACAAATCCATTAAAGCCACTGTTGTCTAGAAACTATGCCTACTACATGGCATAGTAAAGAAAATGGATAGCAGTTAAGAAAAGTAGATTCTAGGCTTCTACAAACTCCTCAGTCATCAGGGCAAAGTCCTCCTTTCTCTATCTACAGTATGAGGTAAATTATGCTTCTCAGAAAAACCCATGTCCCTGAAATACCGTCCTCTACACTAATCTCAAAGAAACCATACTCTCTAAAACAGTTCAGACCACAATGAAAAAAGTTCAGCAAGAATCGAGAAATACAATCATTGTCAAGAACTACTGTTAAGGCCACAGGTGCTGTTGTACAATAAAATGTTCACCCTGAGGATTCACACAAATTTGGTTGACAGGTTTCAAAGGCCAAGTCTCAAACATCTCTTGATGTGGAAGCAGGGGAGTACGGTGGAAAAAGTTTGGACCCTGGAGTCAGAATTCTACCTGCTATTGCCCCAAGCAAGTAACTTAACTACTTCACTTGATTCATCAGTAAAATGGGGATACTCATCCACTGTCCATTAATGTCATTACACTGTGCACCAGGTGTCAGGACAGGTGTTAAGCCAGACATGGTGTGTCTGCCTTCGAGGTGCCTACAGTCTAGTGAGGAGTGGTGGTGGGAATTCCGCAAAGAACACAGGTGAGGTCCTGGAGCCTGGTTAGTCTGCAACAGCAACAGTAACAGGCAAGAAGAGTACATTGCTATGCTGTACTTATGATATTAGTGCAATTCTTCCTTTTAAATAATGTTATGCATTTTCTGCAAAAGAACAAGCTGATTACAAGACATACACAGAAAAGGAGTTTTTCTAAATATGGCAAATGGTAGAACATCCTTTATGTCTTAAAAAAAAAAAAGATTCACAGCTGTAACAACCTACACCACGATAGGTGTCCTCTAGATAGGAATTTTAATTTCATTTACTGTAACAGGAACTGTAAGTTCAGGAAACTAATGGTGACAGCTTGATTTATGAATTTTGACATATTTCTTGAACTGGGATTACATTACAAAGAAGTGGAATTCTAAGCAAGCCAGATCTTGCCTATACATTCAATCTTCAAATCAATAAACTGAGATTCTACCCAACTTGCTTCTGACAAAGGAAAAACACACAGGCCAACTGAGATAAGACATACAACCATAATCTAAAAGTTCCTTAACACACTCTCAGAATTGAGCTAGAACAGATTTTGGACTCCACACAGAAAACACTTCAGCTCTTTACTAGATAATAACAAAAGGGAAATTCAATGCAGAAAACATGTGTGGTCAAAATGACAACAAAACAAACTATTCTCATCCTAAAGAAAGTTCTTACATTTGCATTCACTTTACTCCCTCCAAAAAGTTTCACCTATTAGAAAAGTAATGTACACAGAATGCAGAATCTGAAGATTACTTGAAACTCAGTAAATACCTATGAAATATCTACAAATTTCTATTTAAATACACACAATGGGGAGACACTGAAATGAACGAGATCTATTCCTTTACAGAGACTGGTGGGGGTGGGGGGCGGGGAGGGACTGGGGAGTATGGAGTAGAAGATATTTATTTCTACATTGACCCAAGAAGGCCTGTAGAGAAAACACCTTGTAACCTTGAGTTCTGAAGGCCAGGTTAAGGTTTCTCGGGAAAGCAACAACAGCTGGGGAAGTCCACACAGCGCCAGTATAGGCTGAAAATGTAGAAACTGGCCCTGAGAGAGGACAGGGCCGGGCCACCCCCACCTATTTCACATGGCTCAGAGGAAAACACTAACACAGGAGCCAGACCTTTCTTTGTTTCTCCACAGAGCAATCACTCAATCAACTATCCCCGCAACTGACAAGCCGGTCAGTGTCCACGTACAAACAGGAGCTAACGCTCGCTAAGAGCAACAGCCTAAAGAAAATAATTGGGAAATAGCCACAGATTATTTTTTTTTTCAGTTTCATGATTTAATACACAAATATGCTGCTTGAAAACACATCAGAGAGGAAGAAACCATAAAGAAGGAGCTAACAGTTTGCGGGCTCTTGACTCTTCATGTCTAGATGTGAAAAGGTGAAAGGCAGCCCACCCCCTCAAAACAAGAACACTAAAAGATGATCAAGTTATGAATGTTTAACAATTGTAAATTTAGTATAAAATTTTATTTAAGATTAATGAAAAAGGTTCATTCAGATTTACAAAGCCTACATCTGGGATTTAAAAAAATTTTTTTAACTACTGACAAATATTACACAATGTAGATTTTCTTACGATCTAAAATATACATAATTTGGATAAGTCAAATAAAAATATGGCAAACAGTAAGTTAGAATATATTCAAATGTATCCTAAACATACTTTCGAAAATAATTACAGAACCCAGAATTGAGAGAAACATTAATTTTCCTTTGAAATCTTATTTTATTTTTACTAGCCTTTGTTTGCAAATATAGTCAGGAAATTTCATAGTATAATTTAGACTCCCTTGAATATGTCTTCCTTGCTTTGTAACTGCAGAACCTAAAACTGTGTTTGGCATGTAGTAGGCATTCAACAAATATTTTAAAAATAACTTCTCATTCAAGAAAAATTTATTAAATGCCTACTATGTGCCAGGTACACTTTAGATATTGGAATAACACAACGAGCAAAACAAACAATAAAAAAATGTATTACAAAATGTTTTATGTATTAAATGAAACCTACTTTCATAACTGAGAATTGAGAATTAGAGGGGCCAAATGAAGTTTATTGTCTTTCCATGTTGAACTTTTCCATACAATAAAGACCACTTTTTAAAATGCAGTTATGCTTGTAATGAAAGCTTTACCTGCACAGGTATTTGAACACATGGGGTCATCGAGCACGTCTGCCTGCCGGGAATCTTTCCCCTCGGGGACAAGGTGGAGAAAGAGACTGAATGGCATTTCCACACACCTTTGGCAGAAAGGACTCAATGGCCAAACAGGCCAGGATCCATCTTGAGCAGTGCAATTTCTCAGGGGGGGAAAGAAGGTGGATAAACTAGATCACATGCCTGTCCGTTTGGAAAAAGGCATTTAGCTTTATGAAATAAAAAACATGTTTGGTTTTTCTTCTAATAAAGACTCACTTAAGGAGGTTATAACAATAGTAAAGAAAAGAAGAATGGGGAAGAAAAAAGTAAACCACACATTCCTTATTCTAACAAAGAGGCAGCCAAAGATGCTTTCGTCATGTTTACAGCATTAAGATCCCCGTGCTTCCTACAATAGAAATCAAAACAGAATCTACATTTAAGTCCACAAAGGTTTAGAAGTAAACTAATCACTACAGCTGTAGCAAGGAAATGCTATGCAAGTTGAGCACAAAAACAAGGTAAGAATAGAAGTCAGTACGGATTTAAGAACACCTCTCTACCATGACTCGGGAAAGGAAGTCTAGCGATGCCTTTATAATTCAGGAAATGCTACAACCCATCACGTGTACAGACTTAAGAGTTCAAGCCTCATGGGAAGACTGGGTAACATACACGTCTGAGCTGATTTTCACTCTGAGGCCAGGCACCCTGACTCTCTTAACTCTTGCCCAAAGACACCGAATCTCCAAAGCAGGTGATCGCCCTCCCTATCAATACTGCGCTCCTGGCACGCCCTGCCCAGAGGACCCCATCACCCACCTGTTCTTCTCTGACAGGTCTCATCACACGGACTTCTCATCAGAGCTACTCGGGTACATGCGTCATCCCCCTCCTAAAGTGACTGTCTTAAGTTTCATTCGGCTGAATTAAATCACACTTAGTCTCTCTGGGCCTTGGTTTCTTCATTTAGAAAATGATGATGATAACAGTATCTTTTCAGTCTTTTTCACAGAGGTGTCAAAAAGGCTCCAATGAACTAGCGCAGATGAAAAGAACTCTACAAAATGGAAAGGGCCAAGTGCAAGGGGTGCCACCCAGCGGCTGGGCTCCATACTCACTGCAATGAATGAAGTTACTCAGACAGCACAGAGACCCAGCTGCGCTTAAAAGGCTCTGGTCAAACTTCAGAGGAATCAGGCAGCACACAAAAATAGGAAGATTTGTGTCACGAATAATTTGGAGATTTGGGTTCAAAGACGAGAGGATGGTCACCAGGTACTCCTAGAATCAAAGGATCTCAGGAGGAGACGCCTCACCTCTCTGATCCATCAAACAATCCCCAAGGCTGGAAACACACTGGATGAATGGATGAACCAGAAAATGAGACGAGAAGTCCCCAGAGCACCAGACTTGAACCAGGAGGGTCTATAGGGCCTGGCCAGCCTAGGAAACCCACATTCACCAGCCTCCAGAATCTATGGCCTGAAATCCTTCAGGAAGCCTATTATAAACCTTTTCCTTCAAACTCCTGGAAAGCTCTCAAACGAGAGGCACCGTGGTATAGGGGAGCGAGCACGGGCCTGGGAACTCACAGTCAAACAAATCCAAATTCTCCTCTGGGCTCTGCGACGCACTAACTGGATGGCCTCTCTGTAAAATGTGGTTAGAACCTGCTTTGCAAGGCCGATGGAAAGATTAAAGTTGATAGTACATGTAATTCACTAAGTACAATGCTGGGACATAGTGGACACTAAACAAATAAATCCTAAGTCCTGTTTTCCTTCTGGGTGAAGGATGAACCAAATTAAACTAGAAGATACAAAATTCCCCCTAATTCAGATCTTCAGTCTTGGAGTAGAGACAAAGCCACATTTCCCGGGAGGCCCCAGTCTGGGTAGAAGTGGGACAACCCGTCCAGACAACACAATGAGGATTAATGGTTCAATGATAAAGGCGTGCTACATAAGCACCCATCTCCCCAAAACTAGAATCAAAGTCATCTGAGTGACAGTGAACTCCATCCTTTGAGGCAATAATGAGCAAGGCAAAGGATTTGGCTGCAAGAATAAAGAAGGTTCTAGCAAATCTAGAATAAGATTTTGGTGTGGTGTCAGAGTCTTTGGGAGGAGAATAAAATCCCTAAGGTAATGCTTTCAGGTTCAGGCCTTTTGTTGACACAGGTAAGAAACTGGGAGAAACAGAGGCATTTGAGTTGATACTCAAAGAATGAACTCCTTCATACCCTCTCGAGTGTTTGTTCAGAAATCAGCAGTGCTATTAGCAACTGCCCAAGCGACGGAGCATACCCCCGACTTCCCGTGCGCCCCAGTGACCTCCACACAGCAGCACTTGGGCACGCTCCATATTTACTTACGGTGCAATCTGATCCTGGCTTCAGTGAGCTATTTCACAAGCCTTTTAAGGGTTACTACATTTTGTTCCTGTAAGAGGCCAATCCAAATTAGCAACAAAAGAATAGTTAAACATAAGAAAAACTACCTCTTTTGTGCTCAAGAAAGGCAGTCTTGGTCATTAAAAAGATAAAGTGTTTTATTCTGTCAACTTTCTTTTACAAAAATCAGTCCAGTAATTTTCCAAGGGGGGATTGGTAGTCTTACACTCATATCTGCTTGAGGATGAGGAGTGCTAAAATGATGCACAAATATAATAAAAGTGCAAGTTGTCTGGCATCTGGTTCTTTGCCCTGTCTCATAGGAATTATTCCAGTTATCAATTGCTGCATAACAAATTACCCCAAAATTTAGCATCTTATAATGTCCATTTAATTTTCAATCTTCTTCCCCCTCTGTTTTTCAGACTAGATGATTTCTACTGATATACCTTCAAACACACTGGCTCTTTCCTGTCATCTTTCTTGATTTGTTAAGTACATTCAGTAATTTTTTTTTAACTTTAGATACTGTATTTTTCAGTTCTAGAATTTCTATTTGGTTCTTCTTAAATAGTTGCTATTTCTCTGCTGAGATGTCCTATCTTTTCATTTATAAAGCATATTTTCCTATACATCCTTGAGTATAGCTACATTTGTTACTTTAAAATCCTTGTCTGCTAAACCCAACGTCTGTGTCATCTCAAAGTCAGTCTCCATCGATTATCTTTTCTCTTGAGAACAGGTCACATTTTCCTGTATGTCAAGTAATTTTGGATTGTGTCCTGGACATTGTGAATGGTATGACTGTGGAAACTCTGGATTCTATTATATTCCTCTAAGACTGTTGATATTAATATTTTGGCATAGGCAATTATCTTAGTTGGACTTGAACTACAAACTCCAGGATGGCAACTCAAATCTCAGTACAATTGTTTTATCCTTAGCTTAGCTGCTTGGAGCCTGGCCCATACACGTGTGATTCAGGCATTAGAGGTATTTAGGTACTTGCTACATAGAATTTGGGGCTTGTTTTCTCCTTTCTGGGATTCCCCAGGTCACTTTCCAATGTCTATAGTTACTCCAAAACTGTTCTTTGATTCATTAAGCTAGAAAGACTTTAGATTTTCTACCAGGGTTTTTGTTGCCCTACATGGCACACACTATGCCATCCCTTTCTCCCAAGTGTCAATATGTCTGCAGAATCTGCCTATTTGTGTCAAATTTGAGTGTCTTCACGTAACTGTCTTTTGTCCAGAGTTTATAACTGTTATGTGCAGGAGCACCAGCCCAACAGTAGCTTACTAGGCTATTAACAGAGGCAGGACATATACAACTTATTTTTGTTTTCCAATTTTTCACTTTTTCTCAAAATGCTATGGGTCATGAATGCAGAAAGGGTTTTGCTGGGCAGGGTGTCCCTGATCTATGTGGCATCAGCTGGACAAGTAAGAAACTGAGGTTGGTTCCACTACTAAGATAGTTTCTTGCGCACACTTGGTGCCTTGGTGCTCCTTGACTAGTCTCTTCCTCTCCCCTCACTGTATCTCATCATCCAGGGTTTCTCCAAGTGGACTCAGCAACTCAGAGCAAGGTGATCTCAGGGAATCCGCATTTGGTAAATGGTGAATGACTTCTAAAGAGCTGGAAATAGAATCTACCAGACCAGTTAAAGGTTATGCCAGAAATGGTACAGGATCACTGCTGACAAATTTTATTGTTCAAAGCAGCCACAGGGCCTGCCCAAATTCAAAGGATGGAGAAATAGATACCAACACTTGATGGGGGAGTGCCAAAGTCATACTGCAGAAATACAGGTAAAATGACAGATATTTTTATTGTCATCTTAGGAAAATATAATCTGCCACAGGTATTATACACTTAATATTTAATGAAGCAAAATGAACACCACACAAAGTAAAACTCCAGGAAGACACAGGAGGGCTACTTCAGTGTGAGGCATGTGGTCCAGTTCTCCTGCCATCTTTCTACACCACACTCTCACATTCTCAACCTAACGACCTCTAAGCTGTTCAGCAAAAAGAAGTGTCTAAAAGCAGCCTATCCACTTGCCAAAGACTTAATACTTAAATTGCATGTCCATTTCAAAACACCTATAAGAAAAGGCTTATGATGCTATCATCCATAAATGCAGGATACAGATATATAAGTTAAGGCCTTTTGTTTGTTTCTTCTTAAGGTAATGGTCAATATAATGTATTTATTAAAAAGACGTATTTTTTAAATTACTATGTGCTAGAAAACTTTCTTGGCTCTCTAAATACATGTTTTTATTGACTGCTCTCTACATGATATAGGAGTGTGTTTAAATGCACAGACTTAGTACAAACACTGAACAATTTACAAGAAAGCAGACTGGCCCAAACACAACTAAGGACAAAGACAACACAAAACTACAAAAATACAAACTCTTATACAAACAAATATAACATTATTTTTATGTTTATCTGTGGGGAAAATACATATATAATATATAAAATAAATATATAACATATTTCATATGTATATTTTTAAATATATTACATATATGATACATATGTATCTTCCTCAAGTTATTTTCTAAGCACCTCAAGCTTTCGCTTCAAAAAAATAAATGTATTCTAAATTCTAAATACTATATTCTCAATGCAGTCACGTATGTATGATACATACTAAGAAATAAACTTACCTTGTCTTGGTTATCTTTATTCTTGTAACACAGATTTCCAAGCAGGCGAATGAGATGAGACTTAAACCCCTCGGCCACATGTGAGACGTGCCCTTCTGCTCTCATGCAGCCAGCGGTACTGAAGATGTTTGTGGTATCTTTTCCAGCTACATGAATCAATCGTAAAACGTCTATAATGACAAGAGTACATTTCATTTTTGACAGAAAAATGCTTTTTAGTATTTTGTACTAGTTTTCTATAAATAAATCTAATTTATTTTAATAGATTAAAACAAAATAAAGGTAGAATACCAAAAGCTTTCTTTAAATAATGATTAGAAGGCTCCTCTGCCTTTGCTTGAAATGTTTTGGACTCCACTTTTGGGGAGATAAGCCATAATAATAGCCCTGACTTGGAATTTCTATTTACCATCAAAGAAAACTTAGCTAAAAATTTTCTAGTATCTTTCTTACAAAAAGGTTTCCAATCTCACTTTCTTCATGAAAGAATTCTTCTGATAACTAAGTCTAAAATACAGTACCTACCTACAATGACTCATATGACAGAAACCAAGAAGAGTGCTTTTACTTCCCCCCCTGGTCAGATAATCAGAAGGCAGTGTGTATTCTCCATAGATCTATTTTAGCTACATTCGGAAGAAATAACTTCCCATTGTTATTTTCTATGAATACCTCAAGGCAGTCTATGAAAACAGAAGATCTACTGGGAACTGTATTTTAGTGTTTCCACATCATTTCATTTAACTCTCTCAACAAACGTATTACAGGAAGATATCACTTTCTTAATTTTATAATGAAGAAATCAGGCTCAGAGAAGTTGGTAACTGGGCAGAGTTGGGATGGCAACCCACATCTGGCCTGGCTCCAAACTCATGCTCTTTCCACAAAGCATTTTTCTGTTAATTATCACTAAAAGCACTGTATTCAAAATAAAACACTGGTAAGGAATTCTAAATATCTTCTTCTATAGCTCACTACTAGCTCATATATATGTCTAGATACAAAGTCATCTTCCTCAACATATGGGTCTCCAAAGTATCATCTTTTAAAAAAATAAAATAAAATAAATAGTGAATAGCAACAACTAAGCAAGGCTATCCACAAGGAACAGGTTCTACTCGAATCATTTTGCTAACAGCTTTTTGCAAGGTTGGTAATACTTTAAACAATGGCTTCTTGTTTAAAACAGGTTTTTTTTGCAAGAATTGAATACATAATACATGTAAGGCACTATTCTATGTGCTCAATAAATGTAACCAGGAAAAATTTACTGACACATTTTGTAAAGCTATAGTAATGTAATATCATCACCACCGTCTCCCAACCACTACTGCTGAAACATCTAGCATGTGCACCCTGCAAAACAGGCATGATTATCCTCCTCTCACTGAGAAGGAATGCTGAGTTCAACAGAAGGGAGGTGGCAGAACTACGACATGGACTCAAGTTTGTCTGGCCCCAAAGCCTGAACCACACCACCATGATTCCTCTCAAGAAAAAATACTCAAAAAAAATCTCAAAAATACATCACACACTGAAAATTAAGGATTTGTGTTTGGATTTATATTACAGTACGACAAGCCAAAGATTTCTGAACTAAAAATACTACATGTGATATTTCACTCACCAATCACTCTTTCCAGC
Organism: Varecia variegata; assembly: GCA_028533085.1. Classification (NCBI taxonomy): domain Eukaryota; kingdom Metazoa; phylum Chordata; class Mammalia; order Primates; family Lemuridae; genus Varecia; species Varecia variegata. The sequence continues at coordinate 2,724,916 of CM052440.1, forward strand.
AAGCCAGGAAAAACCTGTAGATAGCCAAGCAGCTCGGTATTAGCTGTCATTTCACACAGCACGTCAAGAAGCCTAATTGTAGCCAGTACCTCCTAAAAAGAAAACAAAACACAGTTTTTAAGTACATTTGAAGTTAAATGATTTAACTGTTACAAATAACTGTAAGAGAATAAAATATTTCAATAAGTATAAAGAGTCAGTGCTTATACTATGTCTAAAGAGACAAACAAAACTATGAAGAAAAAAAGAGAATTATTAAATATTTACATGAATAATCACTTTCACTAACAGCAGACATCTGCCATCAAGAATGTAAGATTATGTGTCATTATGTTTCTGCTTGGAGCAAAGAGTCAGAAAAGTTCTTATTCAAGCAAAAATACCTTCCAACAGTGGAATAAATGTTCAAAATTACTAGCTACGTACATAACATTTATGCAAATACTTTCTTTTTAAAGCATTCCCAGCTTGCAAGTTCCACTTTAAAGACCCAAATATCCTATGAAATACATTAATTTCTTGTCCACAGAAATCCTGTGAAATGCTGTGGTTCAAAGAACTCTGGCTTTAAGAACTTGTATTATTTCTGGGTAAATATAAACCTATATACAATATCTTGGTAGACTGTTAAGATAATGTTAACTTGAAAATGTTAATTCACTAGCTACTAAGTACTTTATTACCAAATAGACTGCATGACCAAAAAACTACCAAGCACCAACTGCATGGCATTAGGTAGTCTACATAAAATTTTAAAATGCAATTTTTATATAGATTTTGAACCATTTTTAAAGTACCCATTATTTGGCAAAATGTGGTAAAGACTATAAATTTAGGTCATAAAGATAACATTTTTCAAAAGAAAGATAAATTACTTCCTTGTGTTAATTCTAAATGTGTATTTATTGTGCTCTCTTTAGGGGATTTAAGGATAATATATTAATACAGCATTCTGAAATCTCAAAATAAATAGCAAGAAACAATACACAATGCCTTGTATCTTGAATTTTATATCATAGCCTTCACTTGCTAAAGAGTTAGGGGGAAAAATATCTAGATTAGAAGTCTGAAATTAGTACCATGTTTAAAAGAGTCTTGAGCAAATCCATTAATTTTACAGAGCTTCAGCATCCTCGTTTGTGAAAGGGGTAGATTGCCCAGATTGTTCTCTCTAGATACCATTTGTCCTCCAAGAAATGGCTGATTGACTTTAGGTCTGGGCAGAGAATGTATTATACAGGGTAACCCTGCACATTCTGTCATACCAGATAGCAAGGAAGCTATTAAAGACTACCAGGGGCATGTCAGAAGGAATCAGAAACAACTTGAGGAGGCTCCTGCTGGCCAGCAATGGCACATTAGGACATTAGGAAGAATTACAACCATAACAGATTGAAAACAAGTCAAACGGTTTTAAAGCTACAACTTCAAATGATAATTAAACAAAACAAAACAAAACAACTCACTGGTCATCTCTGAATGATGTCACAAAATCAACTCGTTACTTTGAAGATCGGTAATGAAGGGGAGGAAAAAACCAAGCATTTACCCTGCCTTTCTCAATCCAAATGTACCTTCTATAACCTAATAGTTTAGATTAGGGAAAGATTCTCTTAAAAAGAGTCCTGCTAATAAATGAAGAATGAATGATAGAGTTAAAAGACCACCATTTTGCAAACCCTGAAGAACTAATGGGTCTAGGTAAGCATTAGCAACTGCTAACATCACAAAGAGATAACCAAGTACCATGTGCCTCGATGAAAGTACGTTACTGCGTGCGCGCGCGCACACACACACACATACAAACTCAAAAAACAAAAATAAAACACCTAACTCAAATCTGAATATGCCTCTAGAATTAATCATCATTCAGAAGAAATGCAAGAGAAAGAAGAATATGTTCAATGCCACCATGGAGACACACTCATCAAAATCTGGACAGTAGAAAACTCTACAGGAAAAACAACAGTTTCTTCAACAAATAACTACCAAAGGGCGGAAAAAAGAAGAGGAGGAGGAGGAGAAAAGGAAACCTGTGTATTAAAGGGGAGTGAAGACATATCAACTGATTGCAAGGTGTGGCCCTGATTTGTATCCTGATTCAACAAAATAAATTTGAAAAAAAAATCATTAGACAAGAGGGAAAATCTGAATACTGTTCAGTTGATATTAAAATTTTATTGTTGATTTTTTAGGTGTGCTCAATGTATTGTACTTGTGTCTGAAGACTCCTTATCTTTTAGAGCAACTGATGAAACACGTTTGAGCTTTGTTTCAGGCCACGGCAACTGGCACGAGAATGAGCAGAGCTGCAGATCAAACGAGAATGGTAATGAGCTGGTAACTGCTGACGCTAGGCGACGGCATATGGAGTTTCAGTATGCTTTCTTCTCTTAGTCTGTGTTTGAAATTTTTCATAATAAAAAGAAATAAAATCAGAGGGCTGAAAGAGATGATCTGGAAGTTTCCTTCCAACTTCTAAATTCTATTATATTAACTGAAATAAACCCAAAAGAAAATTAATCTATCCCCACCTAACACATCTCTAATTTTAATCATTATAAATCTTTTATTAATAAAGTATTTCGAATGAGAATCTGGAAATTCGTAATGGAAGAATAGCCAGGAAAAATTACTCTCTTAAAAAATAAGAGTAATGTGTAAAATGTCCTTTCAGATATTTAAAAGTATTATATAACTATATTCATTAAATGAGGCCCTAGGGCAAAAAAAGAAAAAAAGACATAGGCAAATTAAAGGAACATTGTGAAAGATTTTGAAGTAAGCATAAAACCAAAAAAAAGGATTAGTCTCCTGTTCGGCTCACCTGTCCTGGCTAACTCCACCCTTCAGTGTCTTTGAGCTACATTACAATTTTATAAGTTATAGAAAACTGGTAAGAATTCAAATGATTCTTTTCCATTAATATGAAAATTAGTTGTATCTGGCTAGAATACAATTAATTATTGCCTTGTACATAGACCAGTTTTGGCATTTATTTGTCCTTTCATTTCAGCATTCCTCTACTGCATATAAATAAACACATGCTTCTTTGAGTTGTCCTTTCTCCAGTTGTTAACGTCTTATTGGTCCCTTCTGTAAAAGCTGAAAGTCCAGAAATAAATCCAAATATATGTAAGAATTTAGTACATGATATAGGTGGGATTAAAACTAGTGGAAAGGATGAGATTATTATTATCCACTAAATGGTACTGATACAATAATGAACATTTAGGGAACATTAGCTATGTACCAGTGAGCATACCAAATGCTTATATTAAAATAAAACCCATTTTACAGGTAAAGAAAACAGGCACAGAGACAATACGTAACTTTCCCAAGATCATACACTAGTAATAGAAGAAATCAAGATCCAAACCTAGTCAGTCTCACACCAAAGACTACATAATCTTGAATAGTCACAAGACATAAGTAATTTATGTGAATCTACAACTCTCTCCTTATGTGAAAATAAATTCTAGATTAACCAAAAATATGGACTCAGTACTGAAAGAACTAGACTATGTGGGTGCATATTTCCACAATCTAAGTGGAGAAGTTTACTAAATATGTACACAAAATTTAGGAGCCAGAAGGATAAAATTGATAAGTCTAATGAGATAAAAAACATACCAAAAACTTCTAAAAGGCTAAGAATACCATAAATAAATTCTAATAAAAAATTAACTATGTTAAAAAAAAAGTTTATTAGATATATGGCAGAAAGATTAATTTTCTGAAAATGTTTTCTAATAAATGCAATTAAAAACGCAACCTAAGGCTGGGCACGGTGGCTCACACCTGTAATCCTAGCACTTTAGGAGGATAAAGAGGGAGGATCACTTGGGGCCAGGAGTTTGAGAACAGACTGAGCACCAAAGTGAGACCCTGGCTCTACAAAAAATGAAAAAATTAGCCAGGTATGGTGGTGCACACCTGTAGTCCCAGCTACTCCAGAGGCTGAGGCGGGAGGATCGCTTAAGCCCAGGAGTTCATGGCTGCAGTGAGCTATGATGACGCTACCGCACTCTAGCCTGGGCAACAGAGAGCAACCCTGTCTCAAAAAAAACCCAAAAAACAAAAAGGTAACCTAACTTGCAAAACTTGCAAATAAATGAACATATTGGTCACCGAAAAACATTAAAGAGAAATAATAACTAAATAAGATTTGCAAAGGGCAACCCATAGATTCTTTTGCTGCCCTGGTATGCCATTTAGAAATACCTCTAAAAATCTTAAACACACATACTCTCTGACCCAGCAATTCAACTTCCAGCAATTTATAATCCCAGATTTACTTGTCCAAAATTTGTCCAAGGATGTTCACTATAGCATTATTTGTGAAGGTTTAAAAAAAAAACCCACAAGTAACTAAGATGTCTACAGGAAACAAATGAAAAAATTATGATGCATCTATATAGTCAAACACTATTCAACTATTAAAAAGCGTTAGTATCTGTTAAAATAAAAAGATGTACAAATTACATCATAAGTAAAAAGTAAGTTGAAGTGTATGTAATATTATAAAAACAGAAACAAAAACCATATAGGTATGTATATTAAAAAAAGGAAAGAAAACAAAAAAAGTATATGAGTAAAAAAGGGAAAACTTCTTTATGTTTCATTAACGTCAGCTTAAATAATTTTTCTTATAACAAAGCAAATATTATTCGTATAATACAAAAATTTAAGCCCTTATCAATAAGTGAAATGAAAAAACACCTTTTTACTTATTCCACAAATCTGTATTCAACACTTAACTGCATAATAGATACTACAGTATGACTTACGGCAGGGTTGCAAGGAATAAAACAGAATGAGAAACGCACAACCTGAGGACAGTTCTCATATGGGTATCAGAAAATATAAAGCTTTAAAAAATGCTTTTTAAGGGCCAGGCATGGTGGCTCATGCCTGTAATCCTAGCACTATGGGAGGCAGAGGAGGAAGGATAGCTTGAACTCAGTAGTTCAAGACCAGCCTGAGCAAGAGCAAGATCACGTCTCTACTAAATACAGAAAAATCAGCCAGGCGCAATGGTGTGTGCCTGTAGTCCCAGATACTCAGGAAGCTGAGGCAGGAGGACGGCTTGAGCCCAGGAGTTTGAGGTTGCTGTGAGCTAGGCTGACGCCACTGCACTCTAGCCAGGCAATAGAGTGAGACTTTATCTCAAAAAAAAAAAAAAAATGCTTTTTTATAAGTTTTCAGAGCAAAAGCAAGGCTCACTACAACTAAACAAGATGCAGTAAACTGAATCTTAACCCTTAAACACACTAGAACTAACAAAATATGTCAAAAACTGGAAACAAATACACAAAACATATCAAAAGAAAGGAATAAGTACATTAATATGAGACTCTAAGACCATTTAATAAAGGAACGCATGTATGGAACCTCAGGATTTTAAAGCTAATCAATTACATGAATTAAAAAATGCATGTTATAAACAGGACTGTTTTTGTTTTCATTTTTCATTCACAGCATTATAAGAAATTTATTAAATATCTTGTCCTAAAAAGATCACAAATGAATAAATACACTGGCTTCATAGTCAACTGGCTGGGAGGGGGTGGAAAAATCTGACCTGCAGCACTTGTTGATTTCCATGGTGTAACTACTTCCGCCATGGATGATTTGAAGCTACCAACAGTTTAACAATCGGCCCACAAATTTCAAAATATTTAATTATCAACTCTCAGAAGTTGGTACAGGCCAGTTCCAGTACCCCACTGGGTACATGGGATATTTAAATACTGATGTAAGGGGTCTTTTTTTAAAAAACAGTGTAACATACATGCATTAATATGCATAAATCATGAGTACATAAAACAAATTTCCAAAAGGAACTAGTTTGGCTTTTCAAAAGAAAACAGCCTGCAATTTTCTATTCCATTAATATATAATAATTCCTCCCACTTTAGAGAAAAAAGTTTGAAGGAAAAATATAAATTTTCCTAAAATGAAAAGTTATACCAGGTAACGTATTACAATACTAAAATCACCTATAGTTTAAACGTAAGTACCTCAAAAAGTTTAAAGCTATGAAAAGTTTAAAGCTTTTCTCTGTTTCCCAAATAATTAATTTTTAAAACTTTTTTAAAGGACAACTCACTGCTCCTCCTGCTGGAAGCAAAGGCAAAGCCTTTCTCTTATCTATGCAGAAAATGAGAACAGAACCATTGGCATGATCAGTCACACTCACCATGGTCTATGTGACACAGCACAGAAAATCAATAGCAAGTGGGCTTGAACAAAAATATATTCACAAAAAAGGAAATACCCTCTCATGTTAGAGCAGTCACAATCATGACCTGAACTGACAGCAGAAGTTACCAATGTCACACATCACACATCACTCCCCAGGAAACGCTGCGGCTCAGCACCATGTCCCCTGCTTCCCGTCACAGACAGTGGACGTCTGCACTCTGGAGTCCAGCCCCTCTCACCTAGTCTCACCTATTTGCCAACCGCAACTCCAGCATCCATTATTCCCTCTCCACCTCGTCATTCCTATCAGCACACACAGGACCCTCTTATCTTTTTTAAAAATGTGGTTAAATCAACTTTATTGAGGCATAATTTACACAAAATACATCCACCTTGAGTGCACAGTGCAGAACGGTGTCGAGGTATACAGCTATGTATAACATTTCTATTGTTGGAAAGTTCCCTCGTGTCCCTCTGCAATTAATTCCACTCCTTCACTTCTAGCCCCCGGTGACGTCTGATCTGCTTTCTGTCATTATCGGCAAGCCTGCCCTGCTACAGAATCTCACAGAAACGGACCCATACAGTATGTTCGCTTGTCTAACTCCTCGCCCTCAGAACTTTTGAGATTCATTCCTGTAACTGTATCAGAAGAACATTCCTTTTTACTTCTGAGTAGTAATCCAGAGAAAGAACAATTCTAACTTTTAAGACAGAGGGAAAGAAGGAGGAATAGATAAAAATGGAGAGAAATTCTGAAGTGAGGAGGAAGGCAATGAAATCACTACAAACTAGCTTCCATACCCTTAGTAGAGGCAAGACTGAATGACCTAGGCTTAGGGAGAGGAGTTAACCAGGATGGTGTATGATCAGGAATCTCCCACAATGTATGGAAGAAACAAAGTTTCTAGAAGGCAATTTGGAAATGTGTATCAAAAGCTTTAAAAATGTGATATCCTTATACCCAGCAATACACTTCTAAGATTATGTCCTGGGTTAATAACTATGGAAATGTATAAAGATATAACTATAAAGACATATATTATAGCACTATTTATAGTAAGTAGAACAACAACCTAAATGTTCCAACTATAGGGAGTTGGACAAATAAATGGTAAATTCTTTATTTGGAATGTTACATTGGCATTTTTAAAAGACATTCATAATACATTATTTATCCATTCATTAAATGTTTGCTAAGTGCCTACAATGTACATAGCCTATGAACATTTAACAGTCAAAACTTGAGCCTTCATGGAGCTCACATTCAGAAGAAAAAATGGGAACTTACAACTAGATGGCACAGAGTGACACCACATGCAACGTGCATGTGTAACACATGCACACGTCTACGTACGCATGCACATATTTGATGCTATCTGCCTGAAAAAATATATTAACTGGAATTTGTTTGAGAAGTCATTGACTCTGGATAGTAGGAATAAGGGGATTGTTTTCCCTGATCTAAATTTTCTAACTATTCTAACATAAAGCTACATTACTTACGTAATATTTTTAAAAAAGAATTCTCCTAGAGGACTTGGCCAAGTTAAAAACTCTGCCTATTCTCTCTCACTGGGAGTCAGGCAATGTCTCCTTACCTCGTCGTCAGCATGCTGCTCAGAGGTCAGCTTGAGCACAATCTTGCACTGATCCACAAAGGCACTCGCCATCAGCTCGGCGTGGCACAAAAACACAGGAATGTCATCCTTGGTCAGTGGCTCATCACCCACTATCTTGGCTATTATAATGTCTAACAGTGTAACCCTGGAAAACAAAAGATTACTACATGAATGTCTAGTACTTAAACTGTACACGCTAAAAATACTTACAGAGACAACTTTGAGGCAATATTTTTAAATTCCTTACCTTGTTTATACTATCTAGCTAGGAAAACATTTTATGAATAAAGCTAATTTTCATCAATTACCTATTTTTTAAAATCTTGGTTTATTTGATATGACTCAGCTACAGAAACAAGCATTATCTAATGCACCTTTTATAGCCATCACTTTCAGCACTGAAATAATTCCAGAAATGCTATCAGTTTAAGTTTTACAAAGACATCTACAATAATAACAATACCAAAGTGAAGTGGGCTAACATTTATTCACTATTTACTATTGAGCTAAGCATCTTACACATTATGTCATTTAATCCTCACAAAAACTCCATGAGCCAGGCACCATCACAAGTCTCACATTAAGACAGGCAAATAAGGCTCAGTGAGGTTAACTGACTTGTCCAGTGTCACACAGCCACTGAGACTCTAAGCCAGGACTCAACCTCTGGCCCGGGGCCAGGTGCTTTACTTATTTTATTGTCTTTGTTGTGAAGCTCATCTTTTTTCTTTAATTGTTTTAGTTTACAAAAACATAAATCTGAAGACCAAGCCTATGACACTTTTACACCAACATTTAAATTATCAAGTAAATATTTCTATTTAACAATCTCCTTTTCCTAGGAAAAATGAATCACACAGGGCAATCTATCCAGCATAAATCAAGTAGGACATTTATTCAAAATCACATTTTGATTTGGGATTATACGTAAAATTCTCATTTTTATATGAGGGTATGAATATCTAAAATGTTATTATCAAATAGAAGGAAATATACTTAAATTAGGCAAGGAGCATTTCACACCAAAAAAAAAAAAAATCAAATCTGAGTTAAGAAATAAAATTTTACTAAGTACTTCCTGTATTGTGGCAAAATGACAGGAAAGATCATCAGTCTGGAAAAATCATCTATAGACCTTGGCAATTTTCAAAACTCTTAAAACCTCAGATTTCTTGTGGCAATTATTAATCCAAAATAAATTAAGTAATCCTCTTAGTTGAGCACAGTATTAGGATATTTCTGCTTTCCCTTATTCATATATAATCTTTAAAAATGAATGAAGTTCTCTCCGGCCATAAAGCCAGGTTTTCCACTTTCCCCAAGCAGGATGACACGACTCCCCAGGAATGTTAGCAGGGAGGCCACCTATTCCGTATGGCCCAAATATCTGTCTTAAAAATATTCCTTTTAAATTGGACTGCACAATGTAGCAGTATTGCTAGGTATGAGAAGTTGTGACCCTAGCTTCAGGGAATTTAGCACCTACTTGGCTATCACTCAAATACTAATAGGTAATATAATAGAAGAAGATGATTTTATTAGATTAAATCACAGTTGTCCACAGAGAGTGGTGCAGAGAAATGAGAAAGAAAACAGACAGGTTATAACTGGAGAAAAGGACCAAACAGCAGGGCAGATCTTGAATCAGGGGCAGCTCCTGAATGGGCAGTCGTGCGAGGGCAGGACAGGAAGGGCAGGCCCCACAGTGGTGGTGAAGTTTTCTGGCAGTAACAACAGTAACAAGAAGCCCCTGGAGGTCTAGGCAGACAACATGAAGGGAGATTTGCAAGTGCTAAAAGGAAAGGTAAAAGCAAATTTTATGTTCTTTACACACTGACAGAGGCAATCCTCCTCTCAGACTTCTGCCTGGCTCAGTAGATGTGTCCCTATGTGCCTTGCTGTATGATTGTGAGAGATCTAAGGACCTAAGTACTGAGTGATTTTAAAGGAAAAAGGGAGAAAAAAATCAGTAATGGATTTTTTTTTTAAAATAGAGACAGGATCTTACTCCATGCCCCAGGCTAGAGTACAGTGGCATGATCATAGTTCACTGCAACCTCCAACTCTCAGGCAAGTGATCCTCCTGCCTCAGCCTCCCAAGTAGCTAGGACCTCAGGTACATGCCACCACACCTGGCTAATTTTTCTAGTTTTTGTAGAGATGGCATCACAAACTCCAGGACTCAAGCGTTTCTCCCATCTCAGCCTCCCAAAGTGCTGGGATTACAGAAACACATCTTTAAAACATGAAATGCAAACTAAGTTTGAACATCACCTGAGAATAGACTGTACTTCATTAAATGATCCTACTTACGTTAAGTCATCTGCCAATTAAAACTTTCAATGGCTCCCTCTGTTAAGGCGTGGGTCTAAAAGCTCTTTGGTATATGGGGCTCTCCCAACCAGAGTCCTCAACTAACTTGCCAACTCCCTCTACCTCTAGCCACCACCAAAAACCATCATAATAATTCAAGCAGGAAACTAGGAAACTTTTCTTCAAAATCATTTATTTTAATTATGCATTCCATTTGCCATCCCCACTTCTTTGCCAGAAAGTACGTACTGAAATATCCTGCGTGGTCGGGGAAATTGGGATATAATGTGGAATGTCCTACTTCTCCCAGTTGGGGCAAATGCCACACTAAACACTTCCTTGAAAACATAACAGAATACGAGTGGTCTAACAAACACTCTTTACTCACTGATGTATTCACTCAGGTGTGGAGGGTGCAAAGGCAAGAAAGACCCATCTGAGGGGTTAGGGACTAGCTGTCTAGAATTATTACAGGTAGGTGTGAAAGTATTGCTTCCCTTAACCCAGAAACCACCATTTGGGGCTGTTTCAGGCTCCCCAGACACACCCCACCCCTCAATTCTGGGCCAAGCTTCTGTAATTTTGCCTCTCAACCACTGACTGTCATTAGCATTCTATTTCTAATTCACTGCAGATACAGTATGTACATACTCTGCCTCAAAATTACACTTCCTATTTTATATATTTTTAAAAATTAACGTACATATGGAGGATTTTAGGGGAAAACTCTATAGCAAAGTCTATATTTTAAAGTTAGGCTTAAACTGATGAGGGCTACAGTTTTAAAAGCCATACTTGTACCACCCTGAAATGGTTTGATGAGAACAATAGGGATAAGGGGCAAAGGTGGGGGGGAAAAGTGAATTTTATAAGCATTCTAGAGCAGGAAATAAAATTTTGTAATTCTAGAAATAAAATATCTGTAATTCAAATTCAAGGACTGGTATCTCCAATAAATTTTGAATTTACGTTTTAATTAATTCACATGTATAATGTGTTGCATGGCATGACACTAAGGCCAAAAATTTTATTAATCTTGGATGGCAAGCTACCCAAGATCCAGATAGTCAGCTGCTGCAGAATCAATCTCATTAGTCCCTTATATAAGAAGTCAGCGAGTTGCAGGGGAAAAGATCATTGGTTTTGACATCAGACAGACTGAGTTCAAATACCACCTCTGTAACCCAACCCATAAAGTTTCACACCCCCAATTTAGAAAACACCAAGAATAATACCTATTTCATAGAGGGTTTGTAAAGATTAACTGACAATGGGATATGTTGTCTTCTATACCTAACAGTGATGCTACCTGGAGGAAAAAGTCAAGGTCATTAGAGTAGCAGCAGCTGTAGTTATAGTAACAGTATGAAAGCAGAAATAGCAATAGCTCACTTTTACTGAGTGATAATTACATGCCAAGCACAGAGAGCTTTATATATTAATTATCACAATTTCATGGGGCAGTTACTATTATTACCCCCAGTCTACAGATGAAAGAGAGTTCCAGAAAGGTTAGGAAACTTGTCCAAAGTAGTGAGTGGCACAACCACCATCTGCACTTAACTACTTACGCTGTACATACAGATTATAAACCTGAAAACTATGCAAGCTGTTTACTAAGAGCAGCTAGTTCAACATCATTCACTGGGAAGGGGGACCAGAAAAGTATACAAATGTAGGCTCTCATTTTTACTGAATCACACAACAGGAATTGATTTTGAGTCTGTATCCAATTTTCCTCACCAAGTAATCTGCCCAAATAGGCTACCAGCCCCTGAGTAAAGGAGTCAACTAATTTTGACAACAATTAAAGGAACTGGCCAGGCGCAGTGGCTCACACCTGTAGTCCCAGCTCTGTGGGAGGCCGAGGCAGGAGGATTGCTTGAGGCCAAGAGTTTGAGAACAGCCTGGGCAGCATAGAAAGACTTCGTTTCTACAAAACTTTAAAAAAAAAATTAACCAGTATCTTGCAGGAACTGGATTAAAAAAAAAAAAAATTAGCCAGGCATGGTGGCCCGCACCTGTAGTTCCAGCTACTGGGGAGGCTGAGGCAGGGGGATCACTTGAGCCCAGGAGCTGGAGGCTGCAGTGAACTGTGATCATGCCACTGTACTCTAGCCTGGCATGTAGCAAGACTCTATCTCTAAAAAAAAAAAAAAAAGAAAAGAAAAGAAAAAAAAGAACTAGCCCAAGAAAAAAACTTTAGAATTTACATAGCAATTTTATTCTTGTATACACCCATGCATGGTTATTACCCACCCTTGCTAAGGGCGGGGGCTGCTGTCTCACTGTTCATCATTATGCCCCAGGGGACCAGCAGCAGGTACTTCATGAATACAGTATTTGTTGTACTGACTGATCCTCAAACATTTTTAAATCTAATAGCCCCTAACCCAATCAGATATTCTAATTCAGTAGAGGTTGGAGCCACAGCCTGGGCACCTGTATGTCTTTTAAATTCCTCAGGTGGTAATGTGTGTTCTCAACTGAGAAACACCACAATGTGTCACCAAGGTTCTCTAGTGAAAGCCCCCATCTGTACCACAGAACACGACAAATGTTTTCAGGGACTTACTGTCTTCTTGGTTCTCCCAAGGATTCTAGATGCATAGGAGAGAAGTTTATTCATTACATATCCTTGTTGACAAAATCTCTAATCCTTTCAATCCTATTCATCTGCTAAAGTCAGACTCTGAACATAGAATATACTTGCTAGTGCCCACAGGGAGTCAACAGGGACCCCAAGAGCTACTTCATCCCAGAACCGAGTGCTTCTGCCAAGACCCCCAGCCTGCTCCTCCCCAATGCCCTCCCATTTCAGCACTAAACTCAAAAGGACCTTTATCCCACCACTGAGGTCAGTCACCAAAGATCTCAGAGCTCCCAGGCTATCCCCCCACCCAGGACTCTTAACTCTCACATAGCTCTGTGGGCACTGAGGGACCCCACCCAGCGAGTCCCCTCCTGGCTTGACAAACTTCCCCAGCTGGCATGGTTTATATCTTACTTGTGTCACTCTCACCACTAGAACATATGCTGCAGGAGGGGAGGGACTGTCATCTGATGTATTGAGTAGGCACTCAATAAATATCTGTTGAATGAACCAAAACCCTTTTGTTACCAGAACAAAGCCCAACCCTGATCATCCTGCTCAGGGCTCTCTCCCACTGCTCTCTTCTGAGTATCTTTTATTCCAATCCAACTGAAATTTTCTTTTTTTTTTTTTTTGAGACAGAGTCTTGCTCTGTTGCCTGAGCTACAATGCTGTGGTGTCACCTTAGCTCACAACATCCCCAAACTCCTGGGCTCTGACAAGCCTCCTTCCTCAGCCTCTCAAGTAGCTGGGACTACAGGCGTACCTCCATGCCCAGCAAATTTTTTCTATTTTTAGTTCCCCAGCTAATTTTTTTTCCATTTTTTTTAGTAGAGATGGGGTCTCGCTCTTGCTCAGGCTGGTCTCGAACTCTTGAGCTCAAGCGATCCTCCCACCTCGGCCTCCCAGGGTGCCAGGATTACAGGTGTGAGCCACTGCACCCAGCCACCTACTGGAATTTTTGATGTTCCCCCAAACACATCCAAAGATTCCTTCATCTGTGCCTGTTTGCATCATTCTTACAATTAGAAAGTACCCACACTCTCTTCTTAACATACACCTGGCAAAATCCATCTGTCCTACAGGGTCATCAAATGCTACCTCTTCCATAGTCTTTTCTCACTACAAAGACCCTCTTCCCTCCCATCTCAAGTCCCTCAAGCACTGTGCTTGTTCCCTTCCTGAGACATCTACCTAATGTGTCTTGTACTATAGCTAAGATGTGCTTATTTGACCTCTCTCTACCAGGGCTCTCTAGTGAAGTTCACAGGAAGGCTGTAAGGTCCTTGAGGGTTGCACCGTGTCCAATTAACCTCGGCGTCTCCCTGAAGAACACAGGCGAGTGCCTTGTTCACAGCAGGCAGTGAGAAATTACTTTTGAAATGAAACAAAGAAACTAAAACCACAGAAGGATAGAAGAGTTTGTAGCCTTTCCTTTTCTCCTGTGTAAAGCCCCATGTCTATCTGCACTTAGGCCCCATTTTCTTTAATTCGAAGCGGTCAAATATATAAAATAGATTTGCTAGTATAATCAAATTGCTTCCATGTGTATATGTGCAATTTAGAGGACAAAAGAAACAAAAGGACAAATCTTGAGCCAGAATATTTCCAGTTGCCATTTTTTGAAAAAGTTTCGTGCAGCCAAAAATCAGGCTGAGGCCATATTACCATGTGAAATAAGAATTACAAAGACCCATCTCCAGTAAAATCAATCTCCTATGAAATTGAGGGATTAGGTCATCATTCATCTCCTCATTCACTTATTGAACTAACATTTATTGGCTGATCATGACATCCAAAACATGCTTGACATGACATCAATATTAGAGAAACATACTGACTGATGGACACTCAGAAGAAATAGACAACCATATGAAAAAGAATGATCATTTCTCTTCTTAAAGGTAATTAATTTGTATGTCCTCATATTGCATGCTGTTGGGTGCTGCGAAGTTTTTACATACACCACAAAGATCATCTTGCTGTAATGCACTTTGGCTGCAGGAGGCATATTGTTGTAGTTATCAGCAAAGCTGGGAGCCAGACAACAGCCAGATAAATCCTGGCTCTGCCACCGATGAGCTGTGTGAGCCTGGCCAAGCGATGTACCCTCTCTTCCTCACTGTACGTTATCTACAACGTAGGAACAATAGTGTGGATCTTCTAGGGTTGGTCTGGTGATTGCTTAGAGAAGTCCCGGACTTACACAACAAGAGCTGTGTACAAGTTACTTAAAGAAAAAAATTTAAATGTTTTCACTGATAATGTATTCACAGTAAAAGTAATACCCTTAGCACAAAATGTACAATAAAGGTGGAGTTGGTTCTTAAAGTGATACTCTTTAGATTTAGAATATGGCCAATTAAATGTCAAATTTCTGACTTACCACATACTCACACATAAAATAAGCATTTTGGAAAGAGCAAGGTCTTATCCTAGAATACCACCTTAACATCTCATTATGCCTATAAGGCTGTAACTTAATATTTGGTGACATGTGGAGGTGGCAGACCCTCCCTACTTTCCATTCTAAAAATGGCCCTGCTGTGGCTCCTTGGAGTTCTGACCTTCTGCTGGCACTCGGGCGCAAGTAGAATGCACAGACAGAAGCATCTCTCTACTGCCCCTCAAAATACTAGGGACTATAAAATTGTTTTTGACTTACACAATTACTCCAAAATAACAACAGTACTATCACCTACATGACAAAATGATGCTACAAAAAAGCAGTATTCCTTTCTTACACTCTAGTGTATTGGGCAACTTTGATGTTCTCTGCATTTAGCACATCATAGAAACTCAGTGAATATAAATTCAATTAAAAATTAAAGGATGAAACTCTACAGGAACAAATAATCCAGCAACAGCATGCTTTAGTTCAATATTCTCAAAGATTTTTTAATCAATAAAAAAATTTATATCACACACCTCCAATATATGTGATTTATAGATAACCTACTACTATCAAACTACATATTAAATACCAACGAAGTTTAATTACTTTCTGATTTTTTTTTTTTTAGGCAACAAATAAATAGAAGTAGATATTCTAACATTTTCTTACCATACCCAGCAGCTTGTCTTATACACTCCACTATGGAGACTGTTACTCTCGAGGACAACTATAACATGATGGCTGCTTATCACACAAAGGGCAGAGAATTAAATACGGGGATGGCAGCACTGCTGAGCAACTCTGCCCATTACGTAGACAAAGAGAGAGACTCAGGAGAGTGACTGGGGACATTTCTTCACATCCTGCCCTTGCCCTGACAGCTCTACATGGGCACATTTCCAGGGTGTCAGTGGTACAGAGATTTCCATACCACTATTTGATACCTTTTCCTCTGGAACACAAATGAAACAAGGAAGCAGAGCTAAATATGGCCAGGCTGATGGTTACAATTAAGAAGTAATGGCCTGAAATTAAAGAACAAAGCTGGAGGACTCCCACTTCCTGATTTCAAAACTTACTAAAAAGCTACAGTAATCAAAACAGTGTGGCACCGGCATAAACACAGGCATATGGATCAATGCAAAAGAATAGAAAGCTCAGAAATAAACCCTCACATATATGGTCAAATGATTCTGACAATGGTGCCAAGACCATTCAACTGGGAAAGGACAGTCTTTTCAACAAATGGCACTAGCAAAAATAGACATCTTCATGCAAGAAAATGAAGCTGGACTCTTATCTAATACCACATGCAAAACTCAAAATGGACCAAAGATCTAAATGTAAGGCCTACAACAATAAAAATTATAGAAGAAAACAGGACAGACCATTCTCCAGAATTGTGAGAAATAAATTTATTTTCCTTATAAATTAACCAGTCTCAGGTATTTTGTTATTGTAGCAGAAAATGGACTAAGATACTGGCTGCACTATTTTATACTCCCACCAACAGTGCATATGGGTTACAATTTCTCAACATTCTTGCCAAAACTTGTTATTGTCTGTTCTTTGATAGCTGTCATCCTAATGGGTGTGAGGTGGTATCTAATTGTAGTTTGTTGTTTAATGGGTACAGAGTTTCAGATTTGTGAGATGAAAAAGTTCTTGAAACTTTTTGATTAGCTGCAAGACAATGTGAACACACGTTAACACTAGTGAACTATACACTTAAAAATGGTTACAATGGTATTTATTACACGTGTTTTACCACAGTTTTTTTAAGAAGGCTATTGTCAAAGTCTAGTAAAAGATGCCATAAGGAATCCTAGCACTCTAGGAGGCTGAGGCAGAAGGATCACTTGAGGTCAGGAGTTTGAGATCAGCCTGAGCAAGAACAAAACTCCATCTCTCCAAAAAATAGAAAACTTAGCTGGGTGTGGTGGTGCACACCTGTAGTCTCAGCTATCCAGGAGGCTGAGGGAGGAGGGTTACTTAAGCGTAGGAGTTCAAAGCTGCAGTGAGCTATGATGATGCCACTGCACTCCAGCCAGGGTGATAGAACGAGACTCAGTCTCAAAAAAAAAAAAAAAAAGATCCCATAAAGGTAAACTAGGGCTGTGACAAAAGCGAGATAAATTCCTAAGACACTGGGATCGTATGCCTGACAACGTTCACTGACCAGTATGAACTGGTAAGTTGAGAGGGAGGAGCTGAAGGAAAACTTGAGGTTTCCAACTCAGTAGATGATATTACATCCTCCAGTCTACTAGATGAACATTTTATTGAAGAGTAAGAAAATTAATTTAATTCACTCAAGCTTTCATTGAAAAACCTTTTTTTTTTTTCTGTTTCATTTTGAGTGCCTGCTACATGCCAAGCACCGACTGGAAATGCAGAATGGAGAACAAAAAGGATGAAAGCCTTGCCCTCAGGGCACCGACAATATACTGGAAGCATGATACAGTAACAAGCAGGTGTGTGACATGATCCCATGCATGATACATGATATGATGAAAGGACAGCACTTCTTTGGAAGAAACATAACGCAGAGGCGAGAGAATGCAGAGGCGAGAGAACCATAATGCAGAGGCGAGAGAACCTTAAATGAAGTAAGGAAGCACCTGCTACAGCTTTTTAATAAATAAAAATGGGAAATTTTTAATCTATCATCCCCATTTATAATAGTAATGTAATGGATCAGTTTAAAATAGATCATTTGGTAGGAATATGGCAAATATAAACTTGAATATTAAAATACAATTAAACTGTGCATTCTCCTTGTATTCCGGTGTTCCTTACTATAAAGCAATTACTAATTTTTAACACTGTTCATCTTCTTTTTGTAGGTCAAAAAAGTACAAATAATTCTTTTTCTGCAATGGAGGCATGCATATGGGGGGAGGCTTGAAATTGGATTTATAAACCTGGTGTTTAAACTGACTAAAAGCATGAACTTTTCCTTTTTGTTAACGATATTAAAGAAGAAAAATAAACTACTTAAAAGACTACAAAGAAGAGCCATATAAAGCTCAACTGCTGAAACCTAATATGTAGCATGAATTCCAAAACCATTGCAATTACAAAACTTGTGACTACAATCGAGATTAACATTTTTTTAGGTTTTTGATCATGCTCTAATTTCTGAATAAATTTTGCTATTTTCCTAAGGCAAGATTTTTAATAAGGTTAGAAAAAATACATGCTATTGCAATGTGAAATGTACTGCAAATTATTTTATTCAAACCTCTTACTTTACAGATCAAGAAACTGAATCCAAACAAGGTGAAAAGACCTGGCTATGACCACATAAAGAATTAGGTCTCAGTACTCCGAGGTCATTGCTCTTCCTACTATAATAACTGTGAGATAATAGACAGGTATCCATTTTCTTTTACTCTGAATTATCTATCAGAAAACTACGAACCTAACAGAGTATATCCCAAATAATCACTGCAGTGATATGAACAAACAAGCACATTCAAATATACAGCTGTAATATAAGTTGCATAAATTACTGTTATTAAAATCCAGGCACATGCATAACATTTTGTTCTTAATTTTTCCTTAATATGCGTGTACTAAATAATGGCACCAACCTGGTTTCTGCAGCCCTACATAAATCACTGCCTGTTGTGGCCAAGCTGTAATGTTAACCAAACAATTTAAAACCATTACCGACACAGAAACATGTATTTAGAGATCCTGTGCCAACTAAGAAACCACACAGTGTTTCAGTCATGTGCACAGGATGCTCTCTATGGAATGCTAAACACTCCAAACCACACTGGCTTGGGGGTTACCTTTCTTGATTGCTCAGCTTGGCATACATGACTTGTACCAACTCCGGGTTTTTCAGAAAATGGTCTGTAATAATCAAGAACCTAAGAAGAAAAAGGGGGAAAGTCTGATTACTAGAAACATTAAAACAGACATGACTTTATCTACTGTACAGGCATATGTTATACACAAAAGCATTTCATTTTAGTGAATTTTTGATTTGTTGTAATCTTAAATGTTTTAAGAGGTTCATATAGTATCTTTCTCTTAAACATAGCTAAAAGAAAAAACTCAAGGCCGGGCGCGGTGGCTCACACCTGTAATCCTAGCACTTGGGAGGCCGAGGCGGGCGGATTGTTTGAGCTCAGGAGTTCAAGACCAGCCTGAGCAAGAGCGAGACCCTGTCTCTACTAAAAATAGAAAGAAATGATATGGACAGCTAAAAATATATA
>CM052440.1:2744374-2778898 GCA_028533085.1 Varecia variegata
TAAAAAAAAAAAAAAAAAAAAAAAAAAAAACTCAAAACATTTTTCTCCCATTTTACTTATGAAAAATTTATTAAAATAATTTAAACTGATTCAACAGGAAGAAAGGGCCTACTATAGCTTTTATCTAAGGTGAGAAAGGAAAATTCTACACTGTAGTCTCATACTTTTATTTAAACATATGCCAAGAACACAGGGATCAATACTAGCTTGATTATCCGCTTTTTAAGGTTCTCAAGTTACCAAGAAAACATCCTCGTTGTCAAGCAATGCATTCACCTAAACTCAGAGATCAACTTATGGAAACCCTGAGGCAAAGATTATAGGCATATTTCTTCAAAGTACCACTGTGACAACTAAAAAGATTGAATAGTATTATTAATTAATTCTGAATCGTATCTACCAGAGGGCTTCTGAGGGAAAGTTTTAAGAACTATGGAATATATTGTTTATGACCAGGTTATAGTATTAAGAGTTGACCATAAGCATTAAATACATTGACAGAGTTTATTTAATCATTTGTTAATGAAATAATACAATAAAAGTATATCTTTTGATGTGATAACCAAATGAAGCATGTTAACTACCATAACACATTGCCACTTCACATAAAAGCAAAAATCTAAATACATATTCTATTTCTTCTACAACATTTAAAATAGATCAACACTTTGACGTAAAATATTTCTAATTATAATGGATAATATTCAAAATTCTCAAACAACATTCATATCAAGGTAGGCAGGTCATCAAGCTGCAATAATAGAAATGCACGCATTTCAAGCTGGGTATACAAACAAAATTGGGATCTAAAGATACTTGGAAAAACTCAGCTACTTGGAACTCAAAACACTTTCTTATAAGAACATTCATTCAAAAATACATATCTCAAGTTACAAGCCATACTTCTAAAGATATTCTCCAAACAGTAAAGACCTATACATAGACAGATAGTTACAGAGGAACATGTTAGGGGCAACAGACACACGTCATGGATCATGGAAACAACTGGATTTAACCAGCAGGTTGTGGGGAGAGTAGAGAGGGAACAATGGACAGGGGGCAAGAAAATGAAAGAGGTTATAGGAGATGTTTTGTAAACACATCAGAGAAACACATATTTATTTTGTAAAAATAAAAAAACTAGAAATGTAATACTTAGTCCTAAGTCTTGTATTTCACATGTATAAAGGCTGAATTCGCACCATGTGTGCACAGGTAACAGGCTTCCCACAGGAGATCTGGTTTTTCTGTCACTACTTTCTGCCTCTGGTGTTAGAGCTGACACACCCCGGTCAATGTCAGGGGCAGAATTCCCCAGTTTAATCTTCAAATTCTTCATTTAAATGTGATTACAGAAAAGCTAATGTTCATAAATTACATTGTTGATGCCAAAGCAATGACCATATTTTTACATTTTCCACACTGGCTAAAAACATAAAATGCATGAAAGTTTCTCTTCTCATCTCTCTCTCTCAATTCTCATTTATCACTGATTTTAAAGCATCTGAACAGTGTTTCCATTATGATATTGATACACCAAATAAAAGGTGGTAAAAGCCATCTACGGATGCATCCAGGAGCACATGTAAACAGACAATGAAAGATGAACGCTTCACTGGCAGAGACACTCCTCAAGTCAAGGATTCAGAGAAATTTTTTTAAATGAAAGCCATCTATTATCCATATCCATACAGGTACACAAGGCAAAGGCTATACCCGTAACATGAGTAAAATAGAATTCAGTGACTGCAAAAATCTAGAAAACTGATTATACAAAGCATTTGATTTAAATGTGCTCTAGAAAATAAATACGACTCTCCTGCTTTGTCTGGGAAAATCTAACCCATAGTTGCTTAACATGGCAATTTGGACAAAGCTTACAAAGCTGCTATAGAAAATAACTTTCTTTCTCCTGTTAAACAGTTAAATGACATTTTCAATGGCTTAAATGTAGCATTACAAAAATAGATACTAAAATATCAGTCTGCTGAGTCAATGGCAATGCTTCCTCTAACTAGAAAAAAGAGTTATAACCAGAAAAAAAAAAATAGGATTTCCTGAATGCCACATGTGCAAAACCCTGGGAGAAATGCCATTAGACACATGTGCATCTTAGCCACCCTTCCTTCAATGCCATACTTTCAGAGAGGCGGTAGTTGTAAAGGTTAAGAGCACAAACTTTGATCTCCGAAAAAGCTGTGCTTGAGCCTCAGCCTTAATCCCTGGAAACCACTACTCTGTTCGCCATTTCTATTATTTTGTCATTTTAAGAATGTTGCATAAATGGAATAATACATTATTTAACCTTTTGGTATTGGTTTTTTACTCAGCATAATTACTATGAGATTCTCCCAAGTACGGCTGACACCAATAGTCTGTTCCCTTTTTTGCCAGGTATCATTCCAGTTTGGGTTCTATTTTAAGAAACTGACTGGGGTTTTGGGTGGACATGTAACATTTTATAATGTTCATATTTTGAAAAAGGAAACACGCTCTCAGTCACATTTTGGCACCGAATATCTGATTTTCAAGAATAGATTACTGATGCTAAGGGAAGACGCCTGTCTGTGTAGAGCTCTAGAGAACAGTGATATGGACCCTCTGCGGGGGTCTCTCTCCAAGAGAACCAGACAAGCCTGAGGTGACTGAAGTCCTACCATGCCACCAATCCCTGGACTCATTCAACAAATGCCACCTACCAAGAACTGTTCTATGGAGGAGGGTGGCAAACTTTCCCATAAACGGCCAGACAATAAATATTTTAGGATTTGCAGGCCAAAGGGTCTCTGCCACTACTCAGCTCTGCCACTGAAGCATGAAAGCAGCCACGGACAATGCATAAATAAATAAGCTTGGTTGTGTTCCAATAAAACTTTATAAAAACAGACCAGGTGCAGTGGCTCACACCTATAATCCTAGCACTCTGGGAGGCTAAGGCGGGAGGATCACTTCAGCTCAGGAGTTCAACAACAGCCTGAGCCAGAGCAAGATCCCGTCTCTACTAAAAATAGAAAAATTAGCCAGGCATCGTAGCACCTGCCTGAGGTCCCAGCTACTCAGGAGGCTGAGACAGGAGGATCGCTTTAGCCCAAAGGGGCTAAAGGTTGTAGTGAGCTATGATGATACCACTGCACTCTAACTAGGACAACAGAGCAAGACTCTGTCTCCAAAAAAATAAATGAAAAAAAATTTTTTAAATGCTCTAAAGAGCTAAGAAAGTGGAATGCACAGCTGTTGTGAGTGAACAGAAGGGGGGGCAACAGACTCAGACTGCAAGATGAAGGACAATTATGTTTATCTTCCTAATATCTTTATATATAAGCTGATAATAAAATATATATACATAAGGCAAGAAACAACCTTACAGAAAAGAGGATATTAGTCTAGGAAGGAAACTTTGTCATGCAAAATAAATCAACTAGGTAACTCAAATATGAACAAAAAATAAGGCTTTACTCCCAGCTATAATTTCATTTTGGTAGTGAAACTGGGCAGAAGTTTAAGAGATCAATAAAAGTTTATGCCAAAAGAGGCCAAACCTGAAAGAGTTCATGCCTCACCTTTGTAGACCTCCCCCTGAAAATTTATAAGTTTTATAATATGTAACACAGTAAAAAAAAAAAAGAGAGAGAGAGAGAGGGGCCGGCCTTCAAGTTCGGCATCACTTACAATCCTGTCTCTGCTATATACTACTTGTGTGATCTTGGTCAAACTGGTGTACCCTGCTTAACTCTCATCTGAACGTGGTGGCAAAATACAATTTACAGGACATAAAAATGAGATTATACATACAAAGCACCCATCACATCACAGGGCAGTCCTACCTTTTCCTCTACTGTAGAATTCTGCACTGACTGACCTAACTGACCAGTGCACATTTACTGCACTTTCAGATTTAGATGAACTCAAAATAGAACTCTTGGATTCATCTAGGGTTATCTAAGAGCATGAAAACATTTTTCACACCTACAAACAAAAGAAACAAACATTTTTAGAAAGATATTTTCCCAATAACTCAAACCAAGCAGTGCCAAAGACTCTCGCCTACACTTTTTCCTATGTCTCTAGTATATCCAAACAAAAAGACCCAAAGTTACTGGAATCTTACATTTGCCCTTTTCTAAGAAAAAAGCAGATGAAGAAAAGATAATATACCCATGAATTCTAAGACTGTGTTTTTTTTTGTACTCTTTGTCAGCTATTTCATGATACAGGGGAGAGAAAGGGCAGAAAGTGGTTTTTCTCCAATTTCCAGGGATGGGAAAGAGAGAAAGTGGACTGAAAAAAAGAAAAAAACTGAATGGAGCCTCAGGAACCTGTGGAACAACAACAAAAGACTCACGTTTGACCTTCTGAGTAGACTGAGTAGAGGGAACTATTCTACCACAGTGCCCTGGTCATCCTGCATGTATCCACGCAGGCCACAGCTTGAACAGCAGCGAACATGAGTCTTGGCTACACACCTTGTGACGTTCCTGGAACCCAAGAGGATGGGGGGGCTGTCTCCTTCTTGTCCTTCTATCCCCTAAAGGAGGCTGTCCTGACACTGGTTCAGATGAAGTACTGTGCTAACGAGGTATGGAATTTTCTGCCTCGCCCTCCTCAGAATATAAAACCGCTCCAAGCAGTCAAGAAGTAGGTCCTCAGCAACAAGGTACCCCACGGTTCACACTCCTGTCATCCTGCCCTTGTGGTGTGTGGGCCAAGGGACATGAGGAGCTGGGCCCTTTGGCTTCTTCTCTTCTCTGTCCACATAAGTAACAAACTGTCTAAACCTAAAAGTGGCTTGTTATACCTTGTATCTTGACAGGTCACATCAGTCAGGCTTCCGCTGTGCTGTGCCATGCACTGTGCGCACCTGACATGGAATCCCAGAGGAGCAGAGAAAGAATGTGGGCTTGAAGAAGTATTCAAACAAGTAACAGCTAAAGACTTCCCAAGTTTGACAAAAGATATAAACCTACAGATTCAAGAAGCTGAAGGAAACCCAAAAAGGACAAACCCAAAGAAATCTATGCCAAGATATCATAATTAATTTCTGAAAAAACAAAGAAAAACCTTAAAAGCAACCAGAGAGAAATAATGTAGAAGGGCAACAATCTGAATGGCAGCGAACAGGTGCCCACAAAACACACACCAACCTCAACTCTCAGGAGCCACCTACTGCAGCCGCAATGGTAAGACCTGCACCGCAAAGGTCCTGCGCATTTCAAGCTGTGTTTTCCACATACCAAGAACATCCTTGCCCCTCCTCACCACCTTAAAAAATTCTCCTTCTCCTTAAAGGCCCAACTCAAACCTCACCTCACCTTTTACAAGTTCTCCAGGTTCTGGCTCAAAACCTTTTCTAATTTGTCAACATATGTTAAATTCTAACTTATTGTTTAATTATCATAATTTGAATTTTTACTTAAAACCTCTACAAGGAAAGTCATCTGTCAGGATGTCCTTAAGCAATCAAATTTCTAACAAGATACTTACGGCCATTCTGATTCAGGATGCTTTTGGTGAGCATCTATGACATCAATTGCAATATTGAGGTTTTCTTCCAGTTCTTTAATTCTTTCAGGATTAAGAGATGTAAACAAAATCATTGAAGAGTAGGCAACAATTTTTTTGTCTGGATGATTTAAGCAAGACCTTCCAAATAAAGGAATGAGATTGTTAGCCCAATTTAGCAACATGACAAAATATGATTATAAATAACAATAATCCCATGTGCAAATTCAGTACATAATGATATTTTTAAGGATTTGGTGAAGAATCATAACACTTTGAAACAAGTTCATTATTTACTGTAAAAACAGCAAATATAAAATTAGTTATAATAAAAAGTATCTAATGTTAAAGTTGCAGTTGACTTATGATCCAAAAGCAAAAAGCAAATAACACTTGATTAGAGAAAAAGATAAACATGATAAACACGATTGTATCTATAAAGCATGAAAATGTTCACCCTTCTAAGAAAGAAAAATCAACAGGCAAAAAATGACAACTCAATGACTATAGGCACTGCTTTAACAGTCATTAGGGACAGGATGTCTACAGGACAGACAGACAGAGAATTTGGAGCTAAGAGCCTCAGTATAACTCCTGGCTTATCTACCTATCACCGAGGTGACCTTAGGAAGGTCATTAATTTATTCATTGTCAATAATATCACAGGTACGCACTATGACAGGTTCTTTTCTCATTTAAGCTTCATAGTACTTTTCTGAAAGAGGTATAATCCAGCATCTATTATAGATAAATAATCTATTAACTTCACTTGCCTAACAACACAAAGCCATACTTGACAAAACTGGACTTCAAATTTGGTTATATCTGTTTCATAAACACATAAAGAATGAAGTCACATAACCTCTTTCAATACGTTTTCTGATATAAAAAATGAAATACAGCAACAAAACCTTCTTTGACTATCTCATGGGGCTTTTGTAAGGCTCAAATGAGATCATATAAAGTCACCACGTTAAGCCTGTTGAGACTTGACTGTCTACACTTGGGCCTTTCATCTGTTTTTCTACTACACCCTAGATTTACCCTAATTATTAAAATGTACTTGCCTGTTCCTTTATTTCCCCTAATAAAGCATAAAATCTTTGGGAATAATGACCATATCTAAGTTACCACATATTCCAATCATCTGGCTCAAAACTTGGTAGATAATAAATGCCCAAAATATTTTAAAGAAATAAATTCTCAAAAATAAGTAATGTCTATTTCTGTCATTTGAATCTCATAATTCTTTTCTTCTACCTAAGCTCAATTATCACTATTCACAAGGATATATAAGGATATATACCTTCAACTCCAATTGTTTGTAGGAATTCGAGAGACAGACTCAGTGAGCCAGAAGTGAATTAGAATTCATTTGCTCTTAACACCATACTTTACAGATGAGCCCAGAAAACCTATATAACCAGGGAAGGCAGCACACAATTTAGGCAGTATGGTACTTAATATCGAGTATAGGCTTTAGATCCGTACAGCAGCACTGGGTTTACATTCCAGCTATGCCATTTACCAGTGATAAGCTTCAGGTTCCTCATCTGTCCAAATGGGGACTGTACGACTTACCCTGCAGGGCTTTTGTAAGAACAGGGATAATACACAGAAAACGCCCAACTGAGGGTAGCTCAGCTGCTACCTTTGCTGCTTATATTGTTGGAACCACTGGAGTCACCTCATTCACTGGCGCCAAAGCCTAGATTAGAAGCCAGACCACCTGCTGCCAGACAGTGCCTTTCCTACTACCTATCCTGCCTCCTTAGCTGCTCACCTTTTACCTCCATGCTCAGTTTCTTATGAGCTAACAGAACTGGTTTAAAAAAGTAGTAGACCACCAGGAAAAGTACCAGCATCCAATCCAGACAAGCAGACTGGTTATCCACCTCTTACATTCATAAACTGACTGGTTATCCACTTCTTATGTGATAAAGGGATTGGTTATTCACATCTCACATTGATAAATGAATTGGTTATCTACTTTTTACACTGATAAACCAGCTGGTTATCCACTTCTTACAATTCTCCATATCTACCAAAACATGTGGCATTGTGCTGACCATATAAGAAGTATTCAGTAAATAAATAAAGGATTAATTCATTGCCCATACTTTGATGATTTATTTTTTTTCTTATAAATTTCCATGTCCATAACAATGTTACCTACTTTAACCATGACTTTTATTTTTTTAAAAGTAAACTGACATACAATCCAAGGTACAAATCTTAAGTGTACATATAACTCAATGAATGTTAGATATGCCCATTGGTACCGCAACCCAGATCAAGCTACAGAACACGTCCAGGACCCAGGACCCAGGAGTTTTCCTCGTGTCCTCTCCCAGGCAGTACCTACTCAACACCACCCACCAAGAACTACCACTGTCCTGGACTCTGTATCCATAGGTTAGTTTTTCCTGCTTTTGAACTTCATATAAATGGAACAACATAACTACATCTTCTCAGAGGTTAGAAAAATTCTTATCAATATACTCACAGAAATAGTTCTGGGAAAGCATGTAACCAAACAATAGACTGGGAATCTTCATTCCGTGAAGCAATGTTGCCTAAAAACTGCAGTCCACAACGAAAAGCTGAGGATATATAAAGTAAGAAATATATATATGATTAAACACAATGAATAAATAAATATCTTAATAAGAAATATACCCCATGTTATTAAATAGGAATTTTCTTTTCTTCTTTTAAATATAAAGGTCTCTCTCCACAAACCTTTGGGAATAACATTAATATGCCTTACCAAAACAATATACTCTATACAAAATTAACAACTTAAAAAAGATTGTAAATGTAAACACAAATTACATTAAATATCACTGGAATATGAGCTCTAATTAAAAGACAGTGACACTTAGAATGGATTTTTAAAAACCTAACTACATGCTATTTAAAACAGACATACCTAAAATATAAGGTTATTTCTATAATGAAATATGAAATCATGGAAGTTAAAGAATGGTAAAAAGATATACCAGGCAAATACCAAAAAAAAAAGGAAGTCGCAGACCACTTAAAAATCAGACACAATAAACCTTAATACATAAAACATTAGTAGAAATTTTGATTTTAAAAGTCATTACAGAATGATTTAATTCACCAGAAAGCTGTAACAATTAAATGGAATATACCTAATAACATGGCCTCAAATATGTATGTAAGAAAAACTGATAACAGTATAGAGGAGAGCCAGGCACGGTGGCTCATGCCTATAATCCTGGCACTCTGGGAGGCTGAGGCAGGAGGATCGCTTGAGCTCAAGAGTTCAAGTCCAGCCTGAGCAAGAGTGAGATCTTGTCTCTATAAAAAATAGAAAAATTAGCCAGGCATGGTGGCACGTACCTGTAGTCCCAGCTACTCAGGAGGCTGAGGCAGGAGGATCACTTGAGCCCAGGAGTTTGAGGTTTCAGTGAGCTATGATGATGCCACCACACTCTAGCCAGGGCAACAGAGCGAGACTATGTCTCCAAAAAAAAAAGTATAGAGGAAAGAGAACAACCTACAACTAAATAGGGTAATTAAAATATACTTTTCTCAAATAAAATATACCTTTCTCAGTAACTTACAGAACAGACAAAAATATCCATATATTTAAAGAATTGAGTAAGATTTAATAACCTAGTTTACATATTTAAAATAGATCACCAAATAAAACTGCAGAATATTAGCTAGTAATAAGGTAATAATAAAAGTGACAACTAACACTTGCTGAGGTATACTACATGCTAGACACTGTGTTCTAACTGCATTAATTCATCTAATACCCGTGACAACCTTAAGAGGCAGGTATTACTATTATCTCTATTTCACAATGACTAAACCAAAGCTCAGAAAGGTTAGATAATTCTCAAGGTTGCAAAGCCTGTAGGTGGTAGAATAGGACTGGCAAAAACAAGAGATGGCAGCTGACCCCAGGATAGGGGTCAAGGCTATTCAAGGGAGGTAAAAAGCAACAGGAGAGTTTGAGTTGAAATGGACACGTTTGCCCCAGTTAAAGAAATTCCCACCAGGAAGCAATCAGAAAGACATTTTCAGGGGCAAACAGTCTACTGAAGTCCCTTAAACTTTCCAGGTCTCTGTTTTCCAAGAAGAGAAGGGCTACCCCAAGGAAGTCCCCAGAGCCCCTCTCTTCTGGCCTTGCAGTTTCCTAGGATCTGAGCATTCCCTTCAAATCCTGTTGCCAGGTCAGGCTGCTCGCTCCGACATCTCGGAGGCAGAGTAGTTACAAGCATTAAAAAGGATAAGTCATGTGATGTGCCTGCGCTGTTCACTTATTCATAGCAGCTCAAAAACTGGTTGTTCAGAGTTGTAAGATCGTGGCCAAAAATCAAAACACTGAAACCTTAAAATATGCCAAGAAAATAAAGAGCCAAGAACCTCAAAATTGAATTAAGTTAATATTATAATCTAAAATAAAGAAGCCAGATACAAAACTGCAAGTACACATTCATATTCATTCTTTGTCAAAAAATGACAAGAACAAAAAAAATCGAAGTTTGTCTTAGGCATCCTGTATATACCGTGATGATTATCTTTCTTCTTTCTATACTTCTGAGTTTATAAAAATTAGTCTGTAATGAACTTATATTAAATGTTTATAATACAAAAATACTAATCTTTTTTTCCAGGTAAGTCATAATTTAAAAAGACATTTAAATCTCTACTGAATAGTTTACAATACTAACACTCAAATCCGTGTAAATTAAATTTTACGTGTAAAAAAAGCCAACGGCAGAAGTTGGTCTGGAAACCAATTTACCCAACAATTTATCAGGCAACTAAAAATTAGTGCTCTAAAACAGAACACAATTGTGGAAAGGAAAAGGTTTAAAGATGTCCTAGACACCGGAAAGGAAAACTCCAGACAAGGACAAATGACAATTTACTTTTACCAAACAGCTTATCAACTGATCTTTACGTAAATATTGCAAATGTTACAAAGCCCCTCAAAAATCCCAACACTATTTTTACAAATTAGGAAACAATAAAGGCCAAAAACAACACCAATAATGCAATTAAAATAACTCATGCTTATGTTTACATAAAATTTGAAGAGTATAATATATTCGTCATACCACTGTAATTATTCCCTGAAAATAATACTCTAAATATTATTTTGACAATGTAATTACAGTTCTTACCTCAAGAGTGGTAACAAAACACTGGCACACATACCCTATTAAAAATCTACCTAGAATAAGATTCTCACAGAGAAAGAATCAAAAGATAGCACTTTATTAGGAACCAGAATACTTCTTAAAAGATTATTTGTATTAAGTTTGAATTAACACACTATAAAAAAATTTTTTTTTTAAGTTTCACTGTCGAATCCAAATTTCATTGTTGAATTCCAAATAAAATTCAGTAATTTCACTAGCTGCCTTTTTAAAGAAGGTGGTGAGAAAGACGACTTAACTTCCATTTTCCTACTCTTGCCTCAATAATATCTTTCCAACTCTGTCACTAAACACAAGTCATCTATTTAAAACTGACACAATTGAAAAAGAAGACCTATTAAACAGAAAGATGTTCCATCTTCACGGACTAGAAGAGTCAATATTGTTAAGATGGCAATTCTCCCCAAATTGATCTATGGATCCAACATAATCCCTAGTATCCATAACATATAAATGACTCTTAAAACTCAGCAACAAAAAGACAAACAGCCCAATTTAAAACTGGGCAAAGGATTCGAATAGATATTTCTCAAAGAAGATGTACAAATGGCCAGTCAGTGTGTCATCATTCAGGAAATGCAAATCAAAACCACAATGAAGTACCACCATTTCACACCCACAAGGATGACTATAATCCAAAAGAGAAAGTGTCAGCACGGATGCGGAGAAACTGGAACATTCATACGCTGTTGATGAAAAAGTAAAATGGTTCAGCTGTTACAAAAGTTTGGCCATTCCTCAAATGTTAAGTACAGAGTTACCGTATGACCCAGCAATTTCATTCCTAGGCACATACCCAAAAGAATAGAAAACAGGTACTCAAACAGATACATGTACCCACGTGTTCACAGCAACGTTATTCTTAATAGCCAAAAGGTGGAAACAATCCAAATGTCCATCAACTGATGAATGGATAAACAAACTATGACATACCCATACAGTGGAATATTATTCAGCCACAAAAAGGAAAATGCTACAATGCAGATGAACCTCAAAAACATTATGCTAAGTGAAAGCAGCCAGACACTGAAGGTCACATAGTTCTATGATTCCATTGATAGGAAATATCCAGAGTAGGTAAATCCATACAGACAAAACACAAAATACTGGTTGCCAGGTGGTAGAGGGAGGGCGAAATAGCAACTGCTTAATGAGAACAGGGTATTCTTTTAGAGTGATGAAAATATTTTTAACTAGGTAGAGGTGGTGGTTCATAATACTGTGAATGTGCTAAATGCCACTCAATTGTTTGCTTTAAAATTGTTCATTTTACCTGAATCTCATATCAATAAAAACTTAAGTAAATTGATAGATACAACTGCAACTATCTAAATTGTGAACTCAGCACAGCTAACATAAAGTAAGTCTATAAGGACCTACCCTCTCTGACTAGTGGCTGTCTGTGAATAGCCAAGCCACCAAACAACCAGTTTACACTTCAATAACAAACTGGTCATAAAAGCAACTTCAGATATCTGGCTCCTATAAATTTTCCCTTAGGTCACCTACCTGCTTCCGTAAAAATTAATCCCGAGAAGAAAGGATAAAATAATCTTTTATCACATATTACAAAAACTAAGTCATTCTTTTTAGTAAATCTGAAACAGAGCAGAAAAAAATGGATAACAGACTAAGGGAACATGGAGTCAGGGAAGATATCTTAAGACTGAAATAGCAGAGTGTATCTATGCCGATGAAAATGACGGAAAACGGAGTCCAGAGGAAAAACAGGCTGCCTGGGAGCAAGGGCATAATTTCAGGAGGACAGTGCTGAGTGGGTGAGTGGGCAGTGGCTGCACGCTAATAGTCATTTAATCACACCATTCGTGCAGCACTTCCCCGGTGTGTCTTTCTTTAGGAACACGTCATTAAAAGAGATGCCTGCTCTGCACGCCACAGCGCATCAGCTCTGCAGGGACACCCGGCCCTCAGGATGGCCTGTTACACAATGGAGCACATTCTGAACTTTCTTACTGAACTACCAAACCACACACGGACTTCAAAAATAGCTGCCTCTATCGAGTAGCGCAGTGAAACATGCACTCTACTGCTGATCTTTACTTCCGCAATTCTGAGTCTTGAGGCTTCCATTTTACTATAAAATGGAGCTACAAAAATACCTTTAAATATATAACATCTTAAAAACACTTCACAACTGAATCCTACATCGTATCAATTTTTGAGACTATTTTAAAAACCTATTGCTGCTCAAAAAAACTTAAAGCACATACTTTGTAAATTCTTAGATGACGTAATTTTTTTACACTATCATTTCCCAAAGGAAGATTTCTAAATCAAATACAAAGACCCAAGAATTTTTAGCAAACTGAGTTTTAAATGAAAACACTAAGAAATCACAGAACTGAATCAGAATTAAACTAAGTGTGGCAGCACCTCTAACACACTAATTTAGCCTACTTCACCTTTGTGCTTCAGTTTTTGTGTCTGTAAAAGACTGTCACCTCTAGTTCAAGAGTAGTATGCATATTAACATTAACAAAAGTAAGGCTTGTGTTACATAGTAAGTATAGGCATTAAGAACTATATATAAAATAATTTCTAAGTTAAATCATATTTTAAATACAGCTGAAGAAATCTCATTTAAAGGAAATATCCATTAAATTATCTTATAAGGTAAATTATCTTATTCTTTACTACACAACAATTTTTAAACCTAGTACATCTAAATCTAGTACATCTAATTTTAAATTTTAAATCTAGTACATCTAATTTATAAGCCTGGATATTTACATTAAGATTTTCTCATTAAATGACTTAGGTTTACTCATGAAGTATTTCAATTCCTTAAACAAAAAGATCATATATTAAAATTCTATGGCTTTTTGAAAAACATTATATTAAGATAATTGGCCCTGTCCAAGGCAGAAGCATTGAGGTTAGTAGTATAAAGACCAAACACATTCAAGTAAGTCTAGAAAAGCTTCCAGCTCTTCACACGAAGAAGTCTGGTGTTTCTCTTAATCCCGTATCAACGGCCATAACAATCAGCGCTAACCACCCTTTCGGTCACACCAGATACGTGACTTAATAGATTTAACATCTGGCTCCCCTCACTGGAATGTGAGCTCCCTGAGGGCAGAGATTTTTGTCTGTTTTTGTCACTCTTCGAATCACACCCAAAACCTAAAATAGGGCTTGTCATGTCCATAAATATCGAAAGACAGTGTATTGGTCTGCTCAGGCTCCCACAACAAAGGACCACACACTGGGTGGCTTAAACAACAGACATTTATTTTCCCACAAGTCTGAAGACGAGAAGTCCAAGATCAAGGTGTCAGCAAGGCTGGTTCCTTCTGAGGCCTCTCTCCTTGGCTAGTAGATGCCATCTTCTCTGTGTCATGTGTCTTTACGCTGTGCGTGTCTGTGTCCTAATCTCATCTTCTTATAAGGATGTCGGTCATATACCCTCATTTTACCTTAATCACCTCTTTAAAGATCCTATCTCCAAATATGGTCACATTCTAGGTAGTGGGGGTTAGGACTCTGCTATGGTCTGAATGTTTCTGTCTCTCCAAAATTCTTATGTTGAGATCTAATGCCCAGTGTGTTGGTATTAGGAGGTGGGGCCTTTGGGAGGTGACAAGGTTATGAGGGTAGAGCCCATGTGAGTGGGATTAGTGCCCTTATAAAAGGGGCCGCAGGGAGCTTATGTGCCCCTTCTGCCTTCTGCCATGTAAGGACACAAGAGGCACCATCTATGAAGCAGAGAGCAGCCCTCACCAGACACCAAATCTGCTCGTGCCTTAATCTTGGACTTTTCAGCCTCTATAGAACTGTGAGCAGTAAATTTCTGTTACTTATAAATTACTTGTCTAAGGTATTTTGTTATAGCAATTGGAAGAGACTAAGATCAACTTCAACATACAAATCTCTGGGGGAAGGAAATTCAGCCCACAATAGGAAAGGAAGTTGCTGCAACTTTCTTTTATGATAATTCTTTTTTTTTTTTTTTTTTGAGACAGAGTCTCACTCTGTTGCCAGGGCTAGAGTGAGTGCCGTGGCGTCAGCCTAGCTCACAGCAACCTCAAACTCCTGGGCTCAAGTGATCCTACTGCCTCAGCCTCCCGAGTAGCTGGGACTACAGGCATGCGCCACCATGCCCGGCTAATTTTTTCTATATCTATTTTTAGTTGGCCAGATAATTCCTTTCTATTTTTAGTAGAGACGGGGTCTCGCTCTTGCTCAGGCTGGTCTCGAACTCCTAACCTCGAGCGATCCACCCGCCTCGGCCTCCCAGAGTGCTAGGATTACAGGCGTGAGCCATCGCGCCCGGCCTATGATAATTCTTTAATATTTCAATATTGAGTTTCCTTATCTCATGAAATACAGAACATGTTCTTCATTGAATGATGTAATACTCAAACTATTGGTCTTAAATCTCTTTCAAAGATATAAATAATCCATGAATCATATTGCATGTTACCTGTCAACAGGGATTCCTGTTCTACTCGCAGTTCGCGAAACAGAAGAATCAAATCAACAGCAACTCCAATCGTATCCAAGTTCCTGTATCAGGTTTTTAAAAAAGACAAAATTAGACAAAAGCTTTTTGTTAAAAGTTCACTTCAAATGAAGGTTCAGTGCATGGTGCTGAGGCTCGGTTAACAGTTCCTGTGGAAGGCAGAATAATGGCCCTCCACAGATGTCCACATCCTAATGCCCAAGCTCTGTGAATACGTTACCTTGTATGGCAAAAGGGACTTTACAGAAGAGACTAAATTAAGGATCTTGAGACAGGAAGATTATCCCGGATCACATGGGTGGGCCCAATGCAATCACAAGGATCTTTGTAAGAGAAACACAGAGGGTCAGAGTCAGGGGAGGAGGCCACAGGACAAGGCATGCAGGCATAGAAGCTAGAAAAGACAAGAAAACTGATTCTCCCTTAGCGCCTCCAGAAAAAACACAGCCATATTGACCCATTTTAGATTTCTGAATTCCAGAGCTACAAGATAAAAAAAAAAAAAAATGTGTTCTTTTAAACCACTAAATTTTTGGTAATTTTCCACCACAGCAATAGGAAACTAATACAGATTTGGGCAGCTGAAGCAGGGCGCTGCTGTAACAAATACCTAAAAATGTGGAAGTGCCTTTGGAATTTGGCCATGGGCAGAAGCTGGAAGAACTTCGAGGAGCATGACAGAAAAAGCCTATACTGCCTTGAACACTGAAAGCATGGCAGGTGAGGGCTTGGAAGAAAATGAACATGTTATTAGAGACTAGAGGAAAGGCCACTGATTCTTGCTACACAGAGGCAAGAGATTAGCTGAATTGTGTCCTACAGTTATTCAGAAAACAAAACTTGTAAACAAGGAAAACTTGGATATTTAGCTGACCAGATTTCTAAGCAAAATGTTGAAAATGAGATCAGGTTTCTTCTTACTGCCTATAGGAAAATGCGAAAGAGAAGAAATAAATTAAGGGAAGAACTGTTAACTAAAAAGGAATCAGGTCTTGATGATTTGGGAAATTCCCAGCCTGTCCAGAAAGACTGCAAAAGATGCTAAACAAGGAGGTTCACTGTCATGAAAGCTGCTCTGGAGAGAAAGCCAAGGTTATGGCTGCACCATCTTTTGCTAGTGTCTGGGAGAGATAAAAAGGTCAGAGTATTCAGTCACACAGAGGTCTCTTTGAAGAGATTAGGTGTGTGACTCATGAATTCCCCTCAGCAGAAGCCAGGAACACAGATGGGGTTATCTAAGAAAGATTCATAGCAGACCCTCTTGTCTAACGGTGCGAATCCCCGTGACATACATGGGAGACCCACAAGGTTTTAAGAATGTTATACGATAAGAGGCACTGCCAGCTTGGACTGAAATGCACAGAGAAAGGATGAAATGAAATAAGGCCGTCAGTCTCCCAAAATTCTACAGGCTGTAAACACGCTGATAAAACTACTGACTTGCAAACGTGCTACCCTTCAATAAAAAGGAAGCGTGACTCTGAGGGTAGAGCCAAGGACTCGGAAAGCAGAGTCTCAAGCCACAAAGGATTCTTCCCAGGCCTTGAAACTTAACTGAGTTTTCCAGAGTAGATTTTGAAAATGCTTGGGACCAGTGGCTCCCCTTTTCCTTTCATTTTCCCTGCTTTTAAAGGGGAATGTCTAAAACTGTAATCCTATGCCTGTTCAACTGTATCCTGTGTCTGTCGTATTTGGGGAGCAGAAAACTTGTTTTCTATATTCACAGGTACACAGATGAGGAGGAATTTTGCCCCAGGATAGATCATACCCAGAGGTTCACACGTATGTAATTTAGACAATTTAGATGATGAGATTTGGGACTTCTTAGCTGATAAGACTTAGAAGACATTCTGAACTTGAGTTGATGCTGTAGTGGGTTGAGAAGCTGGGAAAGTTGGGACGGAGTAAATGTATTCTGCATGTGGGACAGACATGAATGTTTAGAGGCCAAAGGATGGACTGCGCTAGGCAACAGAATGGTGCTCTCAAGATGTCCACATCCTAAACCCTAGGACCAATGGAAATATTATTACCTTATATGGCAAAAGAGATGTGGTGTAAGAAACACATATTTGGTCTTTGTCCCAGATTCCTGGCACAGAGTTCTTAAAACCCTTACAAGTTCCTGAGCAATAGGTGCATATTTTGCTATTCATAACAAGCCCCATTTGATCATATCTGATTTATTCTAATGATGTAACTCAGGGTGGGTCTCTAGATAGCTTCAGGGTGGTGGCTGGTTGCCAGAAGAACCAACCATGTGATTAGAGGACTGAAAATTTCAGCCCTACCCCTGACCTCAGGGGAAGAGAGAAGGGCCAAGATTGAGTTCAATTACCAATGGCCAATGATTTAATTGATCATGCCTGCTAATGAGACCTGCATAAAATGCCTAAACAGTGGGGTGTGGAGAACTCTCAGGTTGGTGAACACAAAGTGCTCAGAGGATGGCACATCCAGAAAGGGCATGGAAGCTGGCACCCGCCCCCACCATACCTTGTCCTATGCATCTCTTTCATTTGGCTGTTTCTGTTTTGTAATTTGGTTGGTGTCACAAAATACCAACCAAAATTAAATTAAATGAGCAAATTAATGTGATTAAGTGATTAAATTAGCAATTTTAAGATGGGGAGATTACCCTAGGTTGTCTGGGTGGGCCTAATGTAATCATAAGGGTCCTCATGAAAGGGATACAGGAGGGTCAGAGTCAGAAACACAGACTGTTAGATGCTATTCAGACGGGGGCCAGGCACAGTGGCTCATACCTGTAATCTCAGCACTTTGGGAAGCAAAGGCAGGAAGATAGCTTGAGGCCAGGAGTTCAAGACTAGCCTGGGCAAGATGGCAAGACTCAGTCTCTACAAAAAATTTTTTAAAAAATTAACTAGTCGAGCCTGTAGTCCTAGCTACTCTGGAAATTGAGGTGGGAGGATCGCTTGAGCCCAGGAGTTGGAGGCTGCAGTGAGCTATGATCACACTACTGCACTCCAGTCTAGGCGACAGAGCGAGATCCTGCCTCTTAAAAAAAAAATTTGTTTTAATAAATAAATATGGAGGATAGGGCCATGAAACAATAAATGCAGGCAGCT
The DNA here is from genome assembly GCA_028533085.1 of Varecia variegata. Lineage (NCBI taxonomy): Eukaryota > Metazoa > Chordata > Mammalia > Primates > Lemuridae > Varecia > Varecia variegata. The sequence goes on from CM052440.1 coordinate 2,762,650, forward strand.
TCCATCATCTAGAAAAAGACAAGGAAATGGATTCTCCCCAGAGCATCCAGAAGGAACCAGCCCTACAGATACTTTGACTTTCAGTCAGTGAGACTGATTTTGAACTTCTAACTTCCAGAACTCTAAGATAAAACATTTCTCTTATTTTAAGCTACTGAATTTGTGGCAACTCGTTACAGCGACAACAGGAAATTAATACAGCTCCCTATCTTCTTCACTTCTCAACACAAACGAGAACTATGCCAAGACTCTCCTAAAGAATAAGCATCCTGTCCTCCCAGGTTGGCACAGGGGATTGTGGGGGCCAACTAGTAAGAACACCCGAGAACTTTCGAAGAGCCAACCATGAAGATCCCAGAGTGGGACAATTCTCTTTCCCAAGTGTTGATGTTGCTACTGACATTCAGCGGTTCTTGCTCAGTGGTGAAGCTACTGTGCACACTGATAGGAGCATGCCACAGCTCTCAGAAATGTAGGCCACAGCAAACATTGAGGACCTTAGCCTGGGCAGGGGGCCTCCAAGTTAAATGGGATGTGATCTGCACCACTGGCACCTGGGAACAGCGTCAAGGAGTGTGCAGGTCCAACCCCAAGTGCATATGCAGTGCCTCGCTTTAAGAAGTAGATGGATTCTGACAAAGGTCCTGTAGTTTTGAAGCTGGAATTGAACACATTCTCTTCCCCAACCCCCCACCCCTACACCACCCCTCCCTTCAGGAAATGCACTTGTAAGCAGCTAAATCTGGGGAGAAAACAGGCAAGTTAAACACACTCCTGCCTTCGCAGGGCTCACAGGTGGGAAGCCGGGAACAGGCCCCCACTCCCTCCTCCACCCAGCTGTCCCCTATCCATCAGCTTCCTCTGGAAGTCCTCCCACAGTAATTTCCCATCGGCTACTTATCCCACCGGGCAACAAACTACTTGAGACCAGGGACTGTGATCCCTTATTGTAATGGAAACACCTACCCAGTCCCAGGCACATGACCGGTTGCATTAAATATTTTTTTGAATTAATGTGTATTTTGAGGCTAGCAAGCTCCCTTCTCCCTTGAGCAATAAGGGAACTGAAATCTCCCCTAGAAAAGGTTGAGTGATTTCCTCTGGGTTATGCTACCGAGCATGAGGAATACAGTTTACTCATCCCACACTTACTTATTGAACACATATTCAGTGCCAGGCACCATTTGAGATTCTGGGGATACAGCAGAGAACAAAACAGACCAAATGTCAAGTCTGAGTAGAGCGCTGGCTATATGACATACAAGTCTGGAATTCAGGGCAAAAATCAGGGCTACAGATAACATTTAGGAATCTGCAGCCTGTACCTAATATTTTTAGCCACAGAAATGGATGAAACCATCTAGGAAAAAAATGTAGATAAAGAGGTGGTCCAAAGACTGAGGCCTGTGTCAATGTTAACATTTAGAAGATGTGTAGATGAAAACCCAGCAAAGGAAACTGAGAAAGAGTAGCCCAGAGAGGCAGGAGGAGAACCAAGAGTAGTGAGGGGATGTCCTTCCAGGAAGGAATTATCAACCATATAAAATGCTGCTGTTAGTTTTGGTAAAATGAGCACCCCACACTGACCACAGGATTTGGCAACTCAGAGGTCACTGGTGATACTAACAAGAGCCATTTTGATGATGTGTTAAGTTAAAAGATTGATTGAAGTGAGTTTAAAAACAAGGAGAAATGGACACAGGGAGTATAGAGAAAAAAAAAAAGAATAAGAACTTGATGTGAATGGATCAAATCCCAGCACCCTGGTTGAGGCCCAGTTTTACTGGAAGGAGTTTCCAAATGACCAGGTTTGGCGTGCACACGGCCAGGTGCTCTCTCCCTTCCCCTGGGCCAGGTGCCCGGAGAGCACTGCTCCTTCTCTCCCCACCCACGCATGAGACAGGTGAGAAGAGGGGCCCAGTACCTGCCCCCCAGAAAAGAAGAGGCCATCCCACCTCTCTTCCTGCTCTTGCTTCCACGTAAACAAACGGGCCTGCTGCCTGTTTCTATATGCCCACTGTGCTAAGAATGATTTTCACTTTTTTAAATGGTTAAAGAAAAAAACAAAAGAAGAATACAATTTTATGACATGTGAAAACTTTATGAAATTCAAATCTCAACGTTCACAAATGAAGTTTTAGTGGAACCCAGCCAGCCTCGTTCATTCATTCACACACTGTCTAGGGCTGCTTCTGCACTGTAATGGGAGAGTTGAGAAATCTGACAAAAGTTCACAAAGTCTAAACTATTATCTGACTCTTTACAGCAAAAGTATAGCAACTCCTGCAATGGGGGTCACATTTACATGCAGAGCTAACTGCTGTGAACAGTTTTCTTCGAGCACTTCCTGACATTTCGTAAGACTCAGATTGCTTGCTTTGCTGTATTATACCTCATTCCATATATCCATGGCAAAAACAATTCCAGTCCACACAAAGTGTAACATTCAGACAGAAGATGTAACAAGATTTAGGCCTTAATAGCATCACAGCTTTTGAATAACTCTTTAATAAATTAAAAAAAAAAACACCAAAAAAATATGTACTGGTTATAATCCAAATCTTGACTGGCTCAGAAAGGTTAGCCACAAAGTCCTTACTACAATCTTTGTTGTATTTCTGACTAAAAAATTCTTTTCTGGATGCTGTTGCCCTAAGTGGTTGGAATTTCCCTTTGAAAATCAACAGTAAATAATAATACAATCGTAGAAGGTAAGAGGCAGATAAACTAACAGCCTTAACTGTTCATTTTCATTTCAGCCCAACCCTAAGTTGCATGCAATAAAAACACAATCATTACCACACACAGCACACCCCTTGCTTTGATGGCCCCGACAAAAGACCACTGAAATTTTATTTGCCATAGTATTTATCTTTGCAATGTCTGAATTTTTATAGTTTGCATGTTCACTTGTCCCAGGTCACATGGCTGCGTAAGGGATGGAGCAGCTGTCTGCAACAGGGCCAGGAAACAGGGCTCAGGACAGTCAGGGGAGCCCCAGCTTTAGAGTCAGATATTTAGAGTCAGAGAGAATGTTCCCAGGCTCTGTCACTTACTCGGTGAGTGACTTTTGGACAAGTTATTCAACCTCTCCGAGTCACAGTTTCCTCTTCTGTAAAAATGGAAAAACAGTACCACGCTATTTCTTGGGTTTATTCGAAGGATTAAACAAGATACTGCGAGTAAAGCCCCTGGGCCAAAGCACCGGTGCTGAGGGCAGGCTCATCAAATGCGCACTCCCTCCCCTCCAGGCTAGATTCGCAGCCACAGTCAACGGTCTGTCCTAAGGCTCTCCTGTCCCCACACTACAGCACCTCACAGCCTGGAAAAGGACAAAGGAAAAAAGCCTCTGGCCTAAGGCTTCTAGCGTATAACTAGTTATGTTTTAAAATGTTGACTATTATCAAGATTATTTTTTCTATGCATTTATCTGCAAATGGATGGCAGGTTTGGTTTAGCTTTGAGGTTAAAGGACTTTAGCTTTATTCCCCCTCTCCTTTGATCTTAAAAATCTCATTAATCATATCAAAGCCTCAGGTATAACAGCATCTAGGCAAAGGGAGTCCCTCAAGTGGCTTCTGCATCAACCCAACTTCACCCATCACAGCAGTGACAGGGAGGCCTGGAGGCTCTGTCTGTCTACATTTAAGTCCAGGAAAGAAAGGGGAGCATCCTGTTTGTGGCTTCTGACTTCATTTCAAGCAAAAATTTTTAATAAAAAGCAGATTCCATAAAATCCAAGAGGAAAGATGCTCAATTCTGGGAGGAGAGAGTAACATGTAAAAGAAAAGAACAGCACTGGGCAACCCCTGCTCATGTTTGAACTACATGTACAAATGTGCACAACTATAAAATAGGTGGCAGTAGAGCTTGGAACTTTGAAGTCTTAAGGAGAGAGAGGTAATCATAGAAATTTATAAAACATGCTTCTTGTTCAAAGTAAACACAACGGTAATGAATTAAAACATTTACAACTAAGAAAAATCAGGTCAAGAACTGCATATGAACTTAAGCAGGCAGAATCTAGGAACAAGAAATCAAGACCAAGTTCAAAGCACTGTACAGAACCAAATACTTCAAAACATGTTATAAATACAAATAAGAAATCTAAGGAATCCCTAATGTTAAACAGACTCTACTCCAGGTTGTACCATTACATATGGTCTAAGAGATTCCACTGGTAAGACCTGCAGAGGACTTCTCCCCTGTGGATGTAAAGGACAATCTTGCAGTAACAGCAGGTGACACTATAATGCCAAAACAATTTCTAACAGATAAACCAGTATGAAAGAACCAGCATGCACATATACAACGAAATACAATCAAAGGTATGTGTGTAACTACAAGGAATACTACCTGATTGAATTTTGGTTTGCAGAACACTCTATACACGCGTTTCGGAGACACCTGAAGCATTCTGTTATTAACTGCAGACTGGAAGCCAGATTCTCCACTTGGGACGGATCTCTGCAGGCCCGCTCAACAGCAAGAGACGATTTCTTTAAGATATCCAGGACTCTTTGGAAGATAGTCCTGGGTGCTGTTTCTCTGAAAGAGGATAAAATTGTTACAAACCGGGAAAAAAGAATCTGATTTCCAAATGTCCTACTCAGAAAATTGCTTTTACCTATTTTTGTGGAGAGGTGGGCTAGCCTTGTCTGTTTCAGCTCAATTTATAGCACAAAATAAAAGAGCTACATATACTTAGTATGTGCCAGGCACTGTTTGTGTCCCTTTTCATGTGTTACCTCATTTAATCTCTTCAATAACCTTATGAAGCCAACGCTGGCCTCTCCATTTTACATATCAGGTGAGTGAGTTAGAGACAAGGTTAAGTAACTTTCCTGCATCACTCAGCTCATCACTGGCAGAGCCACAATGCAAACTGAAGCCCTCTGGCCAAGTACTTCCGCTCCCCGTGAGAACCCAAATCCCAGTTTCAGTGACTGTTCATGCGTGTGGATCTGCCCTTAATCAGAACAGAATACCTGTACCTCATGTTCTAGACAGAATATAACCTGGTCCTCTGCCACCCACTATGTACCTAAGTTCAATATGAGGAACAATATTTACAAAGGACTGCTAGAGGACAAGGACATGACCCACTCTCTAGATACCGTGAAGCCACAACACTGGAACCAAACTTCTATATATTCAACTACACAGATGAGAGGGAGGGAGGCAGGGAGGAAGAATGTAAAGTGTGCCAGCTCTTCCACCAAGAATGTGCGCCTGGGGAGAAAGATAAACCTGCGGCTGCCGCCTGTGGGCATCTCTGTCTCCACATGCCTCTCATGCCAGGAGTACTGCCTGCACTGGCTATCATTCCAGAGCTCTGAAGATAAGTTTTTTGTGCAACATGGCATCTAAATGCAAGCCAAATTCCTCATTCCATAAATCCCATAAAGAAACAGCAATCTGTTTTAATGTCAGAAGAAAAATTGCCATGCTGGACAATTTAAGAGATTCTCACAGATGATTCTGACCCATATGAATTTTCTCTCACAATTTTCTCCAGTCTCACAGGGGACTGTGGAATCATAGTCTCCTGCCCTTCATCCTTGGAGTAGCCCGACCAGTAGGGAGCTGCGTGTCGACTCCCCAGACGTCCCCTTTCCCTCCCTGAGCTTCAGTACCATGAGTCCTTGGACGCCAAGTGGAGTGTTTTTATCTTATGGATAGATAATAGAAATCACAGTGTTTATTATGTTTTCCTCTCTGTCTGGGCCTTTAATAAATCTGGAGTCAAATTTATGACCTATGTTTAACAACAACAGGAATCCTTATTTTTTTCTCTCTGGCTGTTCCCTTCTTCCTAATTTCCTCCCTTATCTTTTTTTTTTAATTGTATTTCTTTTTTAAGGCACCTCAAATTTGGTTTTGAAAAGAGGCAGAATATAAATTAATCAACTAAACCACATGTAAAGTAATTTGCTTGTATCTGCCCTAGCCGGCCCACTCCAAGTGTGGATCACGAAACTTGCTTTCACCTGGTCCTCTGCCACCTGCCCCTCACATGGGCACCACCTCTCCACTGTGAGTGGTCCTCCCTCAGGTCAGCCCTGGAAATCTTTGGAATCAAACTATGGTGCAGACTAAACAAGATGGAAGAAAACCAATGTTCTTAGGAAAACTGGAAAACTGATATTCCAATCATAGAACAATAAGTTCATGAACTATTTTATGACTAATTCCCAATGTTACATGTTAATTTGTCATATGTGCACCATGCCTTTATACTTTGAACCAAATGAAAAATGTTTAACTGAGCTAAAGCCAACAAAAATCCAAGTAACTATTAATAGCTACTAAAGAGTAATCATAGCAATATCTACATTTGGCACACAGTAATTCACGTTTGCCATATAAAGAGAAAATAACTTGGGATTGTGATCACTGTCATTGCTCTCCCCATGGATTCCTGAAAACACCCAGCACCTCTAGAATGCCCTTCCCATACCATCCCCACCCAATTCTCTGCCTGGGAGAATACTGCATCTCCTTTCAAACCTTGTGAAAATTCACAGCCCTGGTGAATGAAGCTCCTCCACTACTCCAGGCAAACTGGCTTCCATCTCTATGCTGCCCTGGAACTCTGTTCGTAAGACTAGCATAACTTGTCCACATCAGCTAATATTTCCTTATCTTACCTCTCCAGCTAGACTCTAAGTCCCTGAAAAATAGAGACTATATTTTTGTTTTCTGTATCTCTAGGGCCCAGGACTGCCACTAATTGAATGTGTTCAAGTTTAAAACAGCGATGAGACTGTTTGCACACTCTTGAGTGGCCCTTGCCTGCATCACTGCCCTGCTATGTAACTCCAGCACTTACTGAGCCTGTGCGCAGAGCTGGGCACCAGGCCTCCTGTGAGCAGTGAAATCAGCTCTTTCAGGCAGCAACTGAAAAAAGGGAAATGCTGAGGCATCAGATCAACTCTCCCCTTACCATTAAGCAATCCACATATCCTAGACTCAGAAACTAGGAAAATGGTCATATTTTAAGATGTGGATATAATGTACATATCTGATGACTTATTTAACAAACATCTAATTTTTCCTTCCCCATTAAATGCTACAATGGATAAGCTTGTGGGACGGGAAGGAGTTGTAACCTAATTAACTGTATTTTAAATTTGACAGCAGAGAACATGTTTTAGATGTCTGCTTCCCTCTCTCTATAAAAGGCAGCAATAAAAAAAGAAAAAAACTCTTCCTCTAGAGCCATATAATAAATAGCTATAGATTCTATTCCCCATAGTTTTACACAATACATTAACAATTTTCATCAGATGAGGACAAAGAAGCTTCTATTCAGTAACAGTAAATTCTATGAAAGCATTTAACTCTTCTACACATCTTTACCTTCTCTGCAGCCTTGAAAGAAAACTATTTGGCATTACAGATCCAAAGCAGGTCTAGTGTGCTCTGTCTGCAAAAATCTATGTTCACTGTCAAGACAATGCAGCTAAAAATGTGTAACGATTAATGACAATGAAATAGCTAGTAAAGATCAGTCAATCATTCTAATATTACAAATGTTATTAATAACTGCTGTCATTTCTGCTTTAACCAAACTAACAAAATATATTCACAAAGACTTTAAAAAGCTTAGCTGCTTCATTCACAGAAGGCACAAAGTACTTACAAGGACAATTAAAATTCAACTGTTAGACATTCCTATTAGAAAGGAATGCATACCCTGAAGACAATATATAAATGAAATGTTACATTACAGAAAAAAAAATCCTTTGAATTATACAAAAGGTAGAATTTCATTTCCTTCAAGTTTGAACAGATCTGTAGGGTTTAATCTTGGCAAGTCTTGTTTGAGTGAAATTAAAGAAAACTAACTGTTTTCTTTACGTAACAGGTTAGATAGATCTAATATACTGTATGTACACACATTTTACAATTAATTCATCAGGTGGGAAAAGAAAACTACACGCTAGTCATTGTAATGCCCAACTAAGATTTTCATACTTGTTAAAAGATTTATTCTAATACTTTAGATTTAATTAAAAACTGGCATGGGTAGTTTAGAGTAGTTTAACCACTGTCGTTGAGAAAAACTATTAAAATATACACCAGTTCAGAGATTAAAATAACAATCACTGGTTGTTATTTAAAACCATAAATCTTGCTGATTTGACTGGGCAGGATTGAACAAAAACAAAAAATAAAAACATTTGTATCTCCTGCCACAAACAGCCTGGGGCAAAATTTTGAGATCTGTGCAGAACTCAAATCTCTGCCTTTGTTAATGCTCTTCTCCCATCTTCTGTCACATCCAGGACTCTGAAGCGGTTCCTGACAACCCAGACCGATCCATTTTGCAGGATCACAAACTTTTTCTGTAAAGGGCCAGAGAGTACTTGAAGCTCTGATGATCAGTCTCTGCCACACCTCTCCACTCGGCCTTTACAGCACAAAAGCAGCCACGGCCAACACCTCATGGAGTGAACATAGCTAGGTTCCAATGAAACTCAGTTATGGACACCAAAACTTAAAGTTCATATAATTTTCAAGTGTCACGAAGTTTTATATTTCCCCAACCATTTAAAAACATAAAAACCATTCTTAACTCATGGGCCTTAAGAAAAAAACAGGGACTGGGCCAGATTTGGCCATGGTTTTGCAACCCCTACTTTAAAGGGTCCCCAACAGCCCAGTTCATCCCCACAAATTACATGCCAGTCGTGGTGGCTCATGCCTGTAATCCTAGCACTTTGAGAGGCTGAGGTGGGATGATTGCTTGAGGCCAGGAGTTTGAGACCAGCCAGAACACAAGCAAGACCCCTATTTCTACAAAACAAAAAAATAGAAAAATAAGCCAGGCATGGCAGCACATGCCTGCAGTCCCAGCTGGTTGGGAGGCTAAGGCAAGAGGATCACTGGAGCCCAAGAGTTTGAGGTTGTTGTGAGCTATTATGACACCACTGCACTCTAGCCTGGGCGACAGAGCAAGATCCTGTCTCAAACACACACACACACACACACACACTGCACTCTAGCCTGGGCGACAGAGCAAGATCCTGTCTCAAATACAAACACACACACACACACACACACACACACACACACGATTTCTCTTTCTTATTGTCCTCACCACATTAAAAATTCATCTGTCATCAGAACAAACAGAATCTCAAATACATTATGCTAAATGAAAGCAGCTAAGAAAAGGTGAAATTGGCAGAGAGACAGAAAATAAACCATTAGAATAGAATAGAGAGCCCAGGAACAGAACCATGCGTACATGGAAACTTGATAAATGAAAGTGCTGGCATGGAAGACCTGGAGGGAAGGTTGGCCTGTGCTACAAAAGTGCTGTAACGACTGTTACCCACATGGAAAAAAACTGAAATGGACCCTTACTTATAACCACACCCAAAAAGTAACTCCAGATGGATTTAGGAATACATGGAAGACAAAACTATAAAACTTTGGAAGAAAATATATGGGGAATGTCTTTATAGTCTTAGGTAGAGAGCTTGCATATAACACATTATTAAAAACCTTATTTAAAAAGTGGTAACTGAGCACAGACCGAAGGTGAGGGAGCCAACTATGCACCTTCCTGGGAGAAGAGCTAGGACAGGAGGCAAAGACATTGTGGCATGTCACGGGAAGTCGGGGCTGGCCTGGATAAAGCCCAGCGAGCAAAAAGAAGAGGAATGAGAGTCAGAAAGGGAAGGGGGGCCACGCTGCACAGACACCATAGGGCACGGAGGACGTTGGCTTTTATCCTACTGTGAAGCCATGGCAGGTTCTGAGCAGAGGGGGGACATCATGTTACTTACATTTTCAAAGGATCCCTTTGGCTGCTGTGTAAGGAGCTGATCATGGGGGAGAAAGGCAAGACACCAGGAGACCAGCTAGGAGGCTCTCCTTAGAACCGAGTGAGTGGAAGCAGACGTGCAAAGCAGAGATCAGATCCTGCAGAAGCTCTGAAGACAGAGCCAACAGGATTCGATGATGAATTGTTATGAGGGGTATGTAAGAAAGAGGAGTCAGTGATGACTCCAGAACGTTGGCCTCAACAATAAATAGAAAGACAGGTTTATCTTTAGCAGAAATGGAGAAGACCACTATGAGGGTGTTTGGGGGATGAAAGGATTAGGAGTTTGGTTTGGAATTTGTTAAATTTGAGGTACCTATCAGAAATGCAAGTGGAAATGTGGAGTAGGTAGATCAATATGTAAGTCTAGAGTACAGAAGAAAAGTCCAGGTAGAGAAAAATGCTACAGCAAATGAAAGGTAGTTAAGCCACAAGACTGAAAGAATAGCGTGGCAGTAGATACAGGTAGAAAAGAGAAGAGATCTGAGGACTGAGTTCTGGGATTATCGCTTAGGGAAATGGAAGGAGAGATTTTTCTTAGGATGGAAATTAGATTAAACCAAATCTATAAACTGATGAGAATAATCCAATAGAAAGGGTAAAACTGATGATCTGAAAAAGAGGGGAGGGGAAGAAAATTGCTAGAGAAATGCATGCAAAAGGGAGAATTTAGTGGAGACGTGAGGGGAACCAGCATTCACAGCAAGACAGTAAAAGAAGGGAAGACATCGTGGGCACAGACACAAGGAGGCAGGTAGAGAGGGTGATGAGAGTTCCTGGAAATTATCCTCTAGTTCTTTTCTCAGTAAAATAGAAAGCTGAGAATGAAGATGAGGGAGAGGCGATGGAAACTTAAAAAGAGTAAAAGGCATGAGAGAGCTGGCCAGGAGAGCAGCAGATTCAAAATGCCTACCGAGGCCAGTGATCACCAGTGTAAAGTGAGACCAGTCGGCACGGCTGTGTGTTTTTCTCCAGCCTTGTTCGGCCACTTGGTGCAGCACAAAGGAAACAGCAAGTTGTATTTAACCAGTGAAGAGAGGAGGAGGCAAGGAAGGATGTACACAAGGAAATGCTTTTATCACTGATCAACAGATCTAAGCTGGATTAAGGGAAGGTGAACATTAAGTAGAGGAATGAAGAACAAAGGGACAGTAGCAGGATCAACAGGCCACAGGTCCTGTGGGGCTGAAGACTTGTTGCAGTAGGGGCCCTAAGGAAAGGACAAAACAGGTAGGCAGAGAGTGGGACCCGTGAAGTTCAGATTGCAGAGGGAACGCAGCCATAGCGAATATCAAGGTCTCGGAAGGTTCAGCAATGTGTGGGTCAAGCTCACTGAAGGAAAGAACATCAAGGAAATCAGAGGTCAGGGTAATGAAAGGATAATCTACGTAAACACCGAAATAACCAAGCTTTAAGACAGAAAAAGTAACAGAGTTAACAGTGAACTAGGGCTAAACTCTTCAAAGAATGTAGGAGAATGACCCACAGATCTCTTTTAACTGCAAAAGTGATTAAATGGGTGGCACTCTGATGGCACGGGGAGCGTGAAAGCTGGAGGGGTGTATGGAGGGAAAAGGTCTGGGATGGCAACAACAATCCAGGAAAACATCTTTCACACCTCTGAGCCAGCAGTACACTGCAATGCAGGAGAGAAAACAGACCCCGACTTCTAAGAACTTCCGGAAAGGCACGTCCTCAGAAGTGAGCCACATTCACTTAGATTAGGAAGATGAAAGGAATCTTCCGGGAAGTCGAGAATCCAGGGAATTTTGCTGAAGGCACATGGGAAGGTTTTAAGAGCTGGGGAATCAGGAAAGGATTCATGTAAAGACTTAGGAGAATGAGAGTCCAGGGAACAAGAGAAAACCTAGGAGCTTCCCATATAAATCAGAAAATCAGCTCATGAACTTCTAGCAAAAAATTGAGATTTTGTTTTGAAGGGCACTGAATCCACAGGTCAACTTGGGAAGAACTGATGTCTCTGTTATTGAGGTTTCCTATAATGTAATAGTATATCTTACCATTTAGGTCTTCTTACATGTTTTTTAATAAGGCTTTATAATATGATGACGATGACGATAACAAATATTGCAGCTAACACTGAAACTGTGCCCGTTACGTGCCAGATACTGTTCTAAGTACTACAAACTCCTCAATGGCTATAATGAGAGTATCACTCACTTGCAAATCATCGTTTTAATTCTAATATAACTGCTCTAAGCTTGTGGCCACCAGAGAGCCCAGCTCAGCTTGGTGATAGTCCCAGAGTTCCTTTGCTTTTGAGAGTCCTTGCCCACAGTCCAGTGACCAAGCCCTCAGGTCAAGTGACCACTACAAAAGACTGGAAGAATGAAAGAGCTGAGAAACTCTCCTTTGAGGATACTGGTGGTCACGATCCCAGCCTTATTTATTTTGACTGGCTGGCTCAAACTCTTTCCTGTCTACTTCATGTACTTAAGATAATTGAATGTGAGAGGTGGCTCACACTGACCACTTCTGTTTTTTGAAGTTGAGTCAGAACACCTTACCAAACGGTTCCATGTGGCATTCCAGCTCATGGCATAGGTAAAAATAAAGGAAATTGCCAACACACTCTAAAAAGCTCTTTTTATAGTGTAACTTAATTGATGTTCTCTCTCAACAAAGTTGAGCTGAATCATGGTTGAGTCAAAACACCATATGGCATCCTTAGCTAAGCTGATGACTCGTGTGGGGTTTTTTGTTTTTGGGGTTTTTGTGTGTGTTTTTGGTGCAAAGATGCTTGCTGGCCTGAGGCTCAGTAATGTTTGGGGAAAACTCATGTGTGTGTATATACAGATGGTTAGGTTTATTTTTTTACTTCTGCGGTATGTTGACCTCTAAAGTGCTTAATCTATTCGCTTTCTTTATGAAAGTTAGTCAACATATTTATACAAGCAATTAACAATACCAAGTCTTTTTTTTACCGTTTGAAATCAGTCATCTGTCTTTTGATGTTTCCTGTACCCTCCTAGTCTTTCTTCTATGCTCTCACTTTATAGCTAACGACTCAAGAAAATTAAATATTCAAGGAAATAAAAATACTATGAAGTGTTCATTATATGCTAGTCTGAAAGCAGATACTGAGAATGCAGATATAAATAAGCTCTCCTGCTAGTGGGTTGGCAGGTAATTAAGGTAATACTTTGTGTGAAATTCTTTGAAAGAGATGCGCACACAGTGCCAAGGGAACATGGGGCAGAGGCACCTAGAGGTCAGAAATGGCTTTTGTAATTGAAATTGTAATTAAATCTTGAGGGAAAATCAGGAGTGTATGTATGAAGGCATAAGACATTTATATTTCCAAATTTAATATTACAGCATTTGAGCTAGTCCTGTTACCAGTTCAAAGTAAGCTAAACATAGTTCATTTTACCATATCAACTATATATTATAGTTGCAACACTAAGCACAGAGCTTGGCACATAACATATGTGGAGTGATGAAATGAACGAATAACATGGTAAACTGAATTAATAGCTTTTCAGTAATTTGAGTAACTATTATTGAGTGGCTCTCTGTCAGCACAAAGAAGTGACGACCTCATTGGAGCCACTGGTTCCTCACTGCTCTATTCAGTTTAACATTTACCAAGTACCCAAAATGGGCCAGGCACCCTGCTAAGAAGACACCATAGAAAAGACAGCCCCTGCCCTCAAGAAAGGAACTATCAAATATGGAAAGAGACATACAAAAGGATATTTCATTATGAAATGAAAAGAGCAGTTAGGGAAGAAAGTTCACACTTTAAACACCTCTCCTCCATTCCAAACAGAGTAATAATATGGGGGTTTTTTTATTATAAATGTATGCTTCACAACCTCACCAAAATTTGGTGCAGTCATTTTAATTTTAGCTGTTCTAATGGGTATGCTGAAGTAACTTATATGGCTTTGTTTATAACAGCTCTATTGACATATAGGCTTTTGAGTTATTATATTGTAACAGTATTCCCATAGCATACCGTTCACCCATTTAAAGTATACAACTAAATGGATTTTCATATATTACATTGTTAATTTTAATTGTCAGAAAGTACACATAACATAAAACATGCCATTTTAACCACTGTTAAGTATACAATTCAGTGGCTTTAATTACATCCACAATGTTGTACAATTATCACCACCATTTCCAAAACGTTTTAGACACCCAAACAGAAACTCCATAACCATCAAGCAATAACTCCCCATTACCCCTTTCCCAAACCCTAGTAATCTCTAATCTATTTTCCATCTCTATGAATTTGTCTACTCTAGGTACTTCATAAAAGTGGAATCATACAATATTTGTCCTTTTTCATTTCCTTTGGGTATATACCTAAGAGTGGAATTGCTTGGTCATATTCTGTTAGCTCTTGGAGGAACCACCAAATCTCTCTAGTGGCCACAGCATTTTACATTCCCACCAGCAATGGATGGGGGTTCCCATTTGTCCACACCCCTGCCAGTACTTGTTCTTTCCATTTTTTTGATAATAGCCTCCTAAAGTATCTCACTGTGGTTTAAACTGCATTTCCTTAGTGACTGATGATGTTGAGTACTTTATCATATGTTTATTGGTCTTTATATATCTTTCTTTGTGAAACATAGAAGTTTTTTGTCCAATTTTTCAACTGAGTTGTAGGAGTACTTTATTATTCTGAAACAAGTCCTTTGTCAGATATATACATTCATTGCAAATACTTTCTCTAAGCCTGGGGCATGCCATTTCATTTTCTTAATGGTGTCTTTTGATGAGAAGTTTTTCATTTTGATAGTCTAATTTTATAAAGTCACTATTTTCCTTATATGGTTAGTGTTGTCTGTGTTCTAGATAACAAACGTTTGCCTACACCCAAGGTCACAAAGATATTCTCTCATGTTTTCTTCTCAGCACTTTATAATTTTAGCTTTTACATTTAGGTCTATAATCCATGTTGAAATAAATGTGAGGTGCGGGTCAAGGTTCATCTTATTCCAATTAAATATATAGTTATTCCACCACCATTTGTTGAAAGAAATAAATTTTTTAGGTTGATTTTGGTTTTGAGTTTGCAAATACTTTGCAAAGGGAAGATACCTGGCAATGGCCTCAATTTTCCATGCACAATATTCAGCATTCAATAAAAAAGATAGGATCAAATGACTAAACATAAAAAGACAAAAATTGACTATAGAAAGAGTTATCAGGTACATTCTTCAAAATAACTATAATATACTCAACATAGAAGATAATATGAATTTCAACAGGGCACGGAAATCTATTTTTAAAAAGAATCAAACAGAAATTCTATAATACAATAACTCAAAAAGCAAATAACTGAAACTAAGAACACAATAGATGACAGCAGATTAGACAAAGAAGAAGAGAGAATAGCAAACTGGAAGTCAGGGTAGTAGAAAATTTTCAACCAGAAGCTTGGAGAGAAAAAAGGATGGAAAATACAGAAAAGTACCTATGAGACAATGAATATAGTGAAAGGTTTAATATACATGTAATTGGAGTCCCAGAATGAATGAAGAGAAGCAATATTTGAAGAAATAACAGCTGACGATTTCTCAAACTGCTCAAAAACATCAAATTCAAGAAGCATTACCCAAACAGGATAATTACAAAAAAGCCACACATATCTGCTCTCATAGGACTTCCATTCCAGGAGAGTGAGAATAAATTAAAAACCACTATAAATAAATTATACAGTATGTTAGAATATAACAAGTGCCTTATAAAAAAACGAAAATAGAGCTTATAAAGTAAAGGAGTTCGGAGGTATGGAGGGAAGTGTGTACCGCACTATTACACAGGATGTACAAAAACTTGAGGTAAACAAAAAAAAAAAAAAACAATTTTGACTACACACAGATTAAAGAGCCATACTGAGAAACGCTAAAAAAATAAAAAAGTTACTGTCTACATGAGTAAGAAAAAGACCAAGCAAATACAATGAGTAATAAGCCATACAAACAGCAGCAATTCCACAAGAAAGTGTCTACTATTTTCAACTCTATGCTAGATGCTAGGAATACAGTGAATGGGATATGCTCACTTTATTCAAGAAGCTTATCAGATGGAGGAGCAATGAGCTATCAGTTTGAGATGAATTTATAGAAGGTAGTATCCAGATGTTACATTATTTCAAGAATATTCAAGAGCCAGAACACAATCCTCCCTATAGAAAACAATAAATTCCGGAGCAGCACTACCCAACAGAACTTTCTGCCTGATGGAAATATTCTTTATCTGTGCTGTCACAATCACATGTAGCCACTGAGCACTAAAAATACGGCTAATCCAACTAAGGAACTGAATTGTTAATTTTACTTATTTTCAACTAATGTAAATTTAAGTAGCCGCATTTGACTAGTAGCTACTTAATGAATAGCACAGGTATAGAGTATGACAACCCATCTC
>CM052440.1:2779398-2830092 GCA_028533085.1 Varecia variegata
TCTCAGAAGAATTACAAAACAGATTATTTCTAACATTTTTCTTATCTTTTGGTGGAATGTTCCACTTTCCTCACTCTGTTTTTGCTTTGGTGTTTTCTATCTGCTACTCTGAGGACTCATTTTGTTCTGCTTTATGTCTCATCCACCTCCTAGCACGTCAGCCCATCCTCCCCCAGGTCCGTGTTCATTGCCCTTCATGCCAGACAACAGCACTAGGCCCTCTCTTAAGAGGAGATGCCCTCCTTCCCCAGGACAAACACTGGATCCCTGAGTGTCAGAACTGGAGGAATCCTCCCAGAGCAGCTGGAGTCTGAACCAAACCTCACAAGACCCCTAGTGATTTGCCCAAAGACACAGAGAAGCAGTGACAGAACCAAGACCAGAGGCCTGTCCATATAAACCCTCATAGAGGGTTCTCTGCACCACCACACAACTGTGTGTCTCATCATCGCAGGACCTGCACATTAGTTCATCTTCCTGGTCTCCAAACTCTGCCTGGAACAAGGTCACTGCCCCAAAAGAACTGAGACCAAACCTAGGAAACAACCTCATACCCTCATTCTCCCGCAACAATCCAATTGGTCCCCGAGTCCTTTCCATTCAACCTTGTAAGTATCTCTCAATATTTATTCTACTCATCCCCACGGACAACGTCCTAATTCAGGCACGTTTCTCTTTCACTTGAACTTCTGAACAGGTCCTTGAAGTTCCCCTGCCTCTAGCTTCACCTTCTCTCATTTATTCCCCACAATGGCAGCCAGAGAGATCTTTCTAATATGCAGATCTTATCATGCCACTCCCTTGATAAAAACCTTCAATGGCTCCCCATAACTCCTCTCACAAGAGACCAAGAAGGGCCTCGTAAACTAGCTCAGGGTCTTGGATTTTCTCCTACATGTTATAACAGAAAGGTACCAGAAACTTTACCTATTTCATTTAATCCTCTCAGTTGCTCGGCAAAATCAACATATAGGCCCTTTGCAGATACTATTCTTTCTAGTTAGTCCTCTCTTCTGAAACCCAAGCACCAGAAGCAATCTTAAAGCCTTTCCTGGGTCACCAATCCATCCAACAGATCCATGTGCTCCCTCGGTGCCGACACTTCTTCTTGTATAGACCACCATTAGTAGGCATTTACACAGCAAATTCCCTGCCACGCTTGATTAAAAGGATCACGCCATTCATCTTTGTACCCTCAGCCTCTAGCAAAGAACCTGTTTCATAGTAGGTGCTCAATAAATGGTTGATGACTGGATACTCACTATAAGGAGGGTCCATTATGGTACAAATATGCCTAAGCATTAAAATAAACAATGTATTTCCCCAAAGGCCCAAGTGCCCAGGGCTTTTAGCATCCTTTCAGCAGCTCCACACTTCCTACCATGATTTGAGGCACAGGACATGCTCGGACCAGGTGTCTAGTTTAAAGACAGCCTCTGGTGATCATCTGGACCAACCCAAATCTAGGTGTTCCTTTTTTCTATGCTCCCTCTACTCTTTCTACATAACCCCACGATTTATGTTACCTTGGGTCCCTAGTACAGGACAGAGCAAGGACCTTTCATTTTCCTACCTCATCACCTAGCACAACACCCAACACGTGAGGGATCATCAATCAACGTGTTAAGTGATAGTAGTGTCAGCCAATATTTATTTACTATGTATCAGGTATGTCCTAAGGATCTAGAGGCATTATTATCTCATTTAATCCTCATAACAATACCACCAAGGAGGTACTATTAATATTCAACATTATTTGCATTAAACAGATGAGCAAACTGAGGCCCAGAGAATACAACAAAATCAAGCATTGAGTGAGGGCTTCATATATTTTACATTCTCACATGCTTTATTTCATTTATTCCTCTATACAACCCAGCAATGAAGTTATGTTTTATATTCCCATTTTAGGCAAGAAATCTAAGGCGTCGATGAAGTGCACAATAACATGCAGCTTTAAGTCCAGGAACCAAATCCAGGTCTGTCAAGACTTCTGGGCACCTTCTCTTTTACCCGGCTACCTTGCCCCTCAGTGGCAGACTCAGAATTTGGCCTCTCCTGACAGTGCTCTTCCACACTGCACAAAACGCTGCGCCGTGCGGGGCGGCGAAGCCCGGGCTCCACAGCCAGGCAGAGTGGAGTGCCAACCCAACCCCGTGCCTAGGAACTGCTAAGCCCGCACCCTCCCAACTCCCACGCCCGTAAAGTACGTCTCCCGCCAGGCTCCACGTCGGTGCCGCTCCCAGCCAGGGCCTGGAACAGCACCGCACACGATACGGGCTCCAGCGTGTGCCGAGTTAACAAAACCGGCACGCGTGGCACAGGGCTCCCCGGGTCACGGCTTCGCACCTGGAAGGACGGGTGGGGAGCAAGCGTCCCCGCAGGGACGAGGCGGGGCCTGGAGGGCGCGCGGCCCGGGTGGCAATCGGGACGCCAACTCAGGCTTCGGCCTCTGCGCGTCCAGCGAGAGGGGGCGGCGCGCTGGGCCCGGGCCGGGCGCCAGTGTGGGGGTCCGGGCCTTCCTCCCCCGCCGGGGCAGCCCCCCGCTCGGGCCCATTACCGATTCCGCTGCTCTTTGAAGAGCGCCGTGAGCGCGCGGAGGGCCTCCAGGTCCTGGATGGGCGCCGGCACCATGACGCCCGACAGCCGGGTGGGAGGCGGCCTGGGCGCCGCCATCTTGCCGCTCGCAGCGCCGCCGAGCCGGGCGAGGAGGAGGAGGCGGAGGAGGGAAGAGGAGGAAGACGAGGAAAAGCAGGAGGAGGGCGCGCTCCGCACTGCCCCGACTGCCGCCGCCGCCGCCCGCACTGCCCCGAGGCTGCGCCGCGGCCGGGCCCGAGAGCGCTAGGCAGAGCCCGGGCTCGCCTCAGGCGGGAGGAGGGGACGGCGCCGCGGAGGAGGGGGCGCCAGCGGAAGTCCCGCCTGAGAGGAGGGGGCGCCGGGCGGAAGTTGTGTGTACAGGGGGCGGGAGGGGAGATACTGGGGGTGTGTGAGGGGGCGTGTGAGAGGCGTCGGGGACCGAGGCTCCCCTCCCAGCGGAGAGGTTGCCGGGCGTGGGGGGGCCGCAACAAACAGGGTCTTCGTTTGGGGAGGGGAAACGGGGTTCAACTGAGAAGGGGTCCACCTATGGGAAGGGGCTCGCGGACAGAGGTTCTCCGCCCCAGGACGTGCCGGGCGGAGGGACACTCCCCTGCCCCCGCCGGGGGAGTTACTGGCGGAGGGGCTGGGAGGGGAGGGGCCGGTTCAAGTGGGTTGATCAGCGTCCCCACCCCGGCCCACTGGCAGCCAGAGCCTCAGACCCTGCGAGCTCAGTCCGCAGATCCTACTGATCGTGCACTGATCAATACCGGATCACTTACCAGGCACCCAGCATAGGGTGAGAATACAATTCGAAGTCAAGAAGCTAAATTCTACAGCAATAGGGTAAGAAGTGTTTTTTCCTAAGGAAATGAATCAGACAAGGCTTCTGTGGCTGGTGTTAATAACTCACATAATTTCTTTCCACCGCCATTTATTATCTTGTATATCCCTTTCACCAAGAATTGTGGCCAAGCCTCGTGCTAGGTGCTGGAGATAGATCAATAAGGTTCCTCCACACCTGAAGGAACTCAAAGACTACTGAGAGGGAAAGAGAGGCAAACAGTTGAGTACAGTTGTTAACTGCTGTGTTAGAGGACTGCACAAACTGCCTTGGTACCACTTAAAATATGTACTTGCGCACACACCCTCTACATTCCTATTGAAAAGTAGGAGTGTGTTTATAATGTGGCACTTTTGACATTTTTTGCTAACTAATATTTAAAGATACAATAAGCACCTCCAAAGTACGCAGGAGAAATGAACCCTGCACAAGCAAGTTACTTGATGTTGTCGTTCATTTTACCCATATAATTGACTACATATTCATTCCACAAACTTTTCTGTGTGCTGTGTGCCAGGCATTAGATCACCTAGCGATGCTCCAGACAATTTAAAAAGTTTAACAATCCTTAGGCTAGCAAGGCGAAATATCCCAATTTTTTCCTGGAGCAGGGGGTGGTAAAATATACTTAACATGCATCAAGATCCTGACCCTTAGTTTTCTTATCCTCAATTGTAAAACGAAAGTAATTACTCTGAATCTTCCAGAAAACATTCTCCATAATACTCAAATTTCTTGCCTGTAATATTGCAATATACTCCTATTGCAATATTTTGCAAGAGACAATATTTTAATTGTCTCTCTTGGCCTATGCTCTTACTTCCCTACATTCTAGAACCTTTAAAAATATAAGTCAACATTTCACTCTGCCCAAAACCCTCTAGTGGATCTCCATTTCACTCAGAGTAAAAGCCACAGTTCTTCCACGGAAAAGACCCTAAATGGTCTGCCTCCTCCCCCCACCCGGCTTTGATTCTATACTAGTCGCCTCCTCCCCGTTGTGCTCCCACCACACTGGCCTCCTTGTACTCTGTCGACCCAAAAGGAAGCTGAGGCACAATTAACAAAGAGTTTATTTGGGCCCAGATTGAGGCCTGGGACACACTTCCAAGTTGCCTTAGAGAGTGCTCTGGAGAACAAAAGAGAGGCTCAAGTTTATTTTGGGGTTTGTTTGTTTGTTTGTTTGTTTGTTAAAAAAAATTGATCAAGACTGGCAGGAGAATGGGTTTGTGGTCCACAGTCTGAAGCAATGGTGACTCTTCCAGGTCCATGGTCCCAGAGTAATGTGAGGACTCTTTCTCTTCTGGAAGCTGACAGGACCAAAACATAGGCAGTGCCACAAAGTGGTGACAGAAGAAATCTTGGGAGAAGGCATTTTGCCTTTTACCTGGGACAGTGGCTGGGCCCACCTGGCGCCTGTGAAGATCTGCCATGTGGTATCTTTTGCCTCTCAGGGTCTTAAGTATCCGCTAGAGAACTTGCTGAACCCAGGCAATCAGAGGAGACCTTGGCTCAGCTGCCCTCGGGACAAGAGTGGGCACCTGAAAGTGGACTGCAGAGGGCAGTGCCCTTCAGCTACATCCACGTGGGTAACTGTGGCTGTGCTTCTCCTGCAAATTGATGTGGGCCATTCTTCCTGGTTCTTGGACAGACCTCTTGTCACCCTGCTCCCTGCAACCATGTTAATGTCCCTAACTGAGTCAAAGCAGGGAAAGAACCGCTCAGGGGTTCACATGTTTAAAGGTGATGATTTCCTGGCTCCAGCCTCAGGAGAGTCATGGGATTGATTTCGCCTGACCTGCTCCCAGCTCTTCACACATCAGCAGTCCCCTGGCCTGGCCTTTCTGTGGGTGCCTTCCTCTCTGGACCCCTTAGATGACCCTGGGAGGGATCCCTCAGGCCCTGTGAGCTCTGGGCTGAGCCCAGGAGTCTGGTCGCAGTCCCTGCTGGCTAATCCTTCCATCCAGAGGACATTCTTCCCAGATCCCCAGACAAACACCGAGGAAATTTCAACGCAGCTGCAGCAGGAGTATCTGGGGAGTGCAGCCCACAAGGTGTTTTCCGCTGCCCGCAGGGCACCTCCAGCCAGTGTGGCAAGCCCAGAGGGTAACCGTGGAGAACCAGGTCCCAGTCATCCGACAGTGCAGAGCCCAGAACAGAGGAGCAAAACTCCGGCAATGATGTGGGCAGGATGAGAAGACAGAAAGTGCTGGAGCGAAGGCCTCTATTGGGCTCTGACTCCCAGCCAAACAGGAGGCCCGCTGCAAGGGCAGGGCAAGGAGAACGACACCAACCTCAGGCTCAAAGCAGTGGTGGCTGGGATAGTAGACAGCGCCCCACCTGCGCAGGCTCCTTCAGTGTTGCGATTCCTGCCCACCTCACCCAGCTTCTCCCTTCATCTCCGACTTCATCCCGGTCTAGACTGTGGGTGTCTCCCCAGGGCTCACCACCCATTTCCTGGGTCCAGTGCCCCATCTGCCAGTCGCAGTTCTCAGCAAGAGAGGTAGAACATGCCAGTGTGTGGGGGGAGGTCCCTCAGGCGTGAGCCAGGAGGTCCTGTGGTTTGGGGCCCGCCCTCTATGAATACGACTGGGGAGTGGATCGCTTGACAGCCAGAAGGGCTGAGGAGGCTGAGCCTCGCTCCCTCCTCCCTCCACTCATTCCCTCGGGACTCTGCTTGAGGGCACCTTCGCGCCCAGCCTCATCCCCATGCCCAGTTGTCAAGGCTTCGGTGACCATGGCATCCTGTCTCCTGAGGACAGCTCTGCTCTTTTCCCCCTTGGAACTTCTGGGCCTTGGGACACCATCCAGAACATCTCCCCCTCCGTGAGTGATGCACATCTTTGTGCCCATTTTCCTAAAAGGAAAACTGAGGCATAATGAAAAGAAACCCACTGCCTGACAGATAAGATCCTGCGGTATGCTGGGAGTCAGAGAGTGGGTTTCCAGCACAAGATGGACATCCAGCATCCCTTGAACTTAACTTCAGTATCCTTGGTGGGTTCCTGCCCTGGTGTAACCAGGTCACCGTGCTGCTGTGTGACTCTAAGCAGGTTATTTATCTTGGGGCCCAGAATTAACCTTCAGTAACTGAGAGAAAATCCTCTATCCCCATGCACAGAGCTGTTACAGGGAACAGAGGAGCTAGTGCCCAAGGAACGGCCCTGGGCTTGGCAGCAGAACCTTGGGCAAACCCCGTCTTCCCTCAGCATGATGAGGTAGTTGGACCAGAGGGTCTTGAAGGCCCCTCAAGCTATGACTTTCCAAATTCTGTTCTCACCTTCTTTGATCCAGTATGCCCTCTCTCCCCTTTCCCAGAAGATGTCATTGTGTGGCACTGACACCAGTTCCGGTCCCGAGGGTACAGGGCAGACGGGGAGCAGCTGGCTCTGCCAAGGGAGGGCCCAGGGCCGGTTTAGAAGGGGTAGGAAAGAGAATGCTGGCACCTTCAGGGGAGCAGACAGCACAGTGGGGTGCAGCCATGGACCCCCTCGCGACCAGAGGCCTTCAACTCCCCTACCTTGCCCCATCCTGGGCCCATTTCTAGCCATGAATAAAACAATAGATTGGCCCGGAGGGGTGGCAGGGGCATCCTAGCTGCCAGGCAGGTGGTGGACATCACTGTGTGGGGGGAGAAAAGCCCCTGGAACCCTGAGGCTGGGCCCAGAAGAGCAGAGCAGTGAGGAGGGGCCGGGCCTGGCAGGGGAGAGGGACAAGGCTGCACTGACGGGGAGTTCCCTCCAAAGCAGCCGGGGGCAAAGCAGGAGGGGGGGTTGGTGGCAGAGGAACATGTTGGGGTCCTGCTGCAGTCCTGGCCAGAGTGAGGGGCTTGGGGAAAGCCCAGTACAAAGACCCTCCTGTGTGGACAGGTCTGGACCTGCCCCCCAGAGAGGCTCTGGGACCTCGGGAGGGAGACGCAGCGGGAGATGAAGTCAGCCAGGTGGGAGCGGGGTGCTGGGCAGCCCCTGAGAGCCTGCATGGGGGGTGGGCACCAGTGCAGCGCCGCCACCGGCTCTAACCTGCCCTTTCTCGGGGACCCACAGGTGTGGGGTTCCTGTGAGGGTGGAAGTCGAGCCGAGGAAGGGGCTCCCAGCCAGACCCAGTCCTGGCACGTTCCTAACCTGAGAATCTACACAATAAAATGGTGAGTAAGACAAAAAAGGAGAGGGGCGATTATAACAGTTGTTCATCAGGAATTCTCACTGGTTTACAGAGATGCCACTGCATAGCGACTAGCCACGTGCTGCTGAGCTACAGGCTGTGCGGCGTTTCACGGCTGCTTGGCGTCAGCACCAGGGCAGTGATGTGACTGCTATTTCATTCCAGTGCCTGTCTGGGTCTGACAATTTAAAGGGGCTTGTGTTCCTCAGATACAAGTTTCTTTTCTTCTTCCTCCCCCCCACCCACCCCCACTCCACCAGGGGAAGTACCTTCCTGCCTTGGGACTTTGCACATGCACAGAACACTCCTGGCAGATACCTACATGACCTGCTTCCTTACTGCCTTCAGCTGATCTCTTTCTTAGTGACCTTCCTGATCAAGCTATTAAAAATTGTAACACAATACCTAACTCCTGATCCCCAGGAACTTTTCTCTGTAGCACTTAACGCTTTTTGTATTATTTTGTTTATTTGTACTTAACCTGTTTTGTCTACTACTAGAATGTAAGCTCCACAAGGGTAGAGATTTTGTCTCTTTTATTTTTGTATCTCTAGTCCAACAGCTAGAAAAAGACCTACTATGTGGTAATTGCTCAATAAATATTAATGGAATTAATGAACAAAGAATATTTTAAATACATTTTCAGAAAGGAGAAAGGAAATGGCCTGCCTCCAGAAGAAGTGCAACAATTCAAAGAGTGAGGAAAGAGTGAGGATGGAAAAAGAGGAAGAAAAATGTACAAGGGTGAAGATTTTAAAAGAGAGAGATTAACAGCGCAGACGAAAAGTATAGAAGTATAGGTAAGAGAAACACAAGGAAATTAAATTGGTCAAACAGTAGGTGTTATTGACCGCCCAGAATAGAGGATTTCAACCTTGACTGAATCGACAGAACCAAGTTAATTTTTCACTTGGGCTAAGTGGCATTTTTAGAAGTTGTATAACTGTTTGACTTGGGTGAACCAGATGAACATGCCACCGTGTTAATGTACATGAATAAAACTTCAGATGAAATTTCTGATATGAATTTTTGACCCGAGCCCACTGCAGAAGAGCTGAATCAGCAATGACTCAGTAATCAAGAGAGAAGTCAATAAAAATAAATAAGTAGAAAGACATAAAGGAAGAAAGAAAGGGAAGGGAGGAAGGAAGGGAGAGGGAGGGAAGGAAAGAAGGGAGGGAGGGGGAAGGAAGGAAAAAAGGAAAATCAGAGGAGAAAGTGGTGAGGTGCAGGCAAAACCAGACTTGGACCAAAGTGCATATGGTTTTGGCAAGGAAAAGAAAGAGGAAGTAAGTGAATACTGGTGAAGAGAAGGGAAAGTGAGTGACAGATAAGAAAATTCTTGCTGTGCCAGCTTCTCCACCTGAAACTTTCTCCTTAGCATCTCTGCCTGTGATTCCCTCGGTAGAAAATCTGTATCATAGACCACCAACTCCACCAGACCGTGTGTGTCCATCAGGAGAAGCCCTGGTCCGTGTGTGCCTCTCTTGGGGCTGACTTTCCAGTCAGCCTGTGCCACAGACGTGTGCTACATACCCGTCTTCCACAGCTGAGGTCCCTCATGGCTGGAATTTTGTCTTCCCCATTGAGCCCTGCACTTAAAAACAATGCTATAAATATTTGCTGACCTGAAAACTTTGGGGATTGAGAAAAAGGAGGAAAAAAAATAACAGAATAGTGTTATTGTTCAGAGCAAGGATCAGCAAACTACAACCTGTGAGCCAAATCTTTCCTGCCACCTATTTTCAGAAATAAAATTTTATTGGAAACTGTCACAGTCATTCATTTACATATTGTCTGTGGCTACTTTGGCATGACAGCAGCAGAACCGAGCAGTTGTGATGGAGACTATAGAGCCTACGAAGCCTAAAATGTCAACTATTTGGTCATTTGTAGAAAAGGTTTGCCAACCTCGTAGAGGGCATGAGCTCTGGAGCCAGACAGGCCTGGATGATGTGAATCCCACTTTTATCTCTTATCACCTGAATTTGGACAAGCCACCATCACTTTAAGACTTTTGTGTGTGTGTATGTGTGAAATGGAATAGTAATAGTACCTGCTAATTGGGTTGTTGGGGGGATTCGATGAGATAGTTTATTTCAGTCCAGGGTCTGTCTTAGCTAGCTTAGCTCAGTAAGTGTGAACGTTGGCATGCGTGGTATAAAAGTGAGTGAGTGGGAGGCATGCTGGGCAAGGAGGCTGAAAGCCATCAGGTGGTTGGCAAATTAGAAACAGCAGGAAATGGGTAGGAAATTGTGTGTAGGCTCAAGATAAAATTGGTAGTGAGTGACTGACAATAGCTTACTGGTATTTGACACAATTATTCTGATGTTACTAGTAATAGTTGCATCATAGGGATCAATGGTTTTTATATAACTTGTAAAGTTATTACCCTAATTCCTTATGATTGCCACCAATCCATTTACAATTTTATTTTTCATATTTCAATTTAGCCAACATTTTTTGAGCATGTATCATGGAGTATATTAGAATCTAGTCTTCTGGTAATCCCAGGATAGGTTATTTAAAGCTATCCCCTGAATGAGAAAAATTAAAACAAAAAAAACCTGAGTGAAATATTTCAAAAACCTCTTTGTCACCTAGTTGATCCAAGGAACCCAAACAATTGAACTGGAATTTAGACAGACCCAGAATGGCAGCACACTTGAACATACAGCAGGAGCAAATGAAAATCATCTTTGGAGGAAGGTGGCATGCTGGGCATCAAAGTATTCCTATAAATAATTCTCAAATATAGTGAACAACACAAAAATAACTAGGTCTACAAGGAAATAAGACATTATAAGAAGAACCAGCAAAAGCAACATACAACAGAAACTGACCCACAAAGACTTAAGATATTGGAATTATCAGACACAGGCAATGAAACATGTTTACTATAGTCAAAGAAATAAAACACAATTCAAAAGTCCAAGCAAAGAACTGAAATATAAAGAGTGAAATAGTATATTTATAAAAGGAATAAGTGGAAGTTCTGAAACTGAAATGAAAATAGCATAGTAAGAACTCAATAGATGGAATTAACAACAGGTTAGAGAGACCTAAAGAGAGAATAAGTAAACTGGAAGAAGGATCAGAAGAAATTATCCAGCATGAAGAAATAAAAATATAAAAAATACAGAAGAGCTAAGAGACACAGAGAATAGGTTGAGAAAGTCTAATACATGTAACTGGAGTCTCAAAAGGAGGGAGAAATAGGGCAGAAGCAGCACTTAGGACGACAGCCAAGAATTGGCCAAAACTGACGAAAGATTCCAAACCACAGATTCCAAAAGTTCGATGAATACAAAGCGGAATAAATGAAGAGAAATCTGTATGTAGACACATCATAGTGGAATTGCAGAAAAGACAAAGGCAGAATCTGATAAGAAGCCACAGGGAAAAAAAGACAGTTTAGTTTCAAAGGAATGAGAATTGGAGTGAGCTGCATTTTCTGCAGAAACACTGGAAACCAAAATAGTGGCGGCCTGTGTTCGGTGGGCTGAAGGACATACCACAGAGCGACGCTGGAGGAAGCACAAAAGAGTGTGAGTTAGAGACGAAAACAATCCCGGGTGGAAGATGAGAGACACAGGAAGGAACAAGGTGCAGTGGATTTGGGAGACAATCCGCTTCATCCCGGTGAACACCCAAAACATAAAACAGTCATAAAGCAACCGCGGCTCATGGGGTTTAGAATAAACAAGAAAGAAAACATTCATGACACGGCTCTGCCCCAGACCATCAAGACACCACCTGGTGACTTCTGCCCTCTGCTGCCGGCTCCTGCCCCAGGCCTCCCACAAGGCCGTCTCTGAGGGCACCGCCCAGGTGCAGCTCCTGCCTGAGGACTTCCTCTGCCTTACACTTCCCTGCAGCCAAGACCACAGAAGGTTGAAGGGCAGAAAAGAAAGAAAATCCATTGACAGAAAAGAAGGGAAATCCATTGAGAGCCGTCTGTGAAAGCCAGAACTGCTTTTTATGAAATGGGCTTTCTCAAGTCAATCAGTACCAAACACTAGTCGGATATGATTAACACTCCTCGTGCCCTGTTGGCCTGAACTTGGAATTCTGCTCTTAGGATTGACATTATCTGGCAGGGAGCCTCCATTGTAAACATCTGGCAGAAAACTGTGAAAGAGAAGAGAAACTTGCAAATGGCATCCTGAATGGGACCGTCACTGAAACAGCGGTTCAGACCAGCGCTGTTCAAAGTGCTTTGTGGACCCGTTCATGACAGCTTTCCATGTCTGGGTAAGATGGACAAAGACTCTACTTGGAGGACCCATAAACACACACGCCCCACAGTAAACCTATACATATAAAACCTATAAAACCTATAAAACCTATACATACCACAAAAATGCAACCACCCAAAGGTGTCTGAGAGCGAAGAGAAGCAGACAGACACGTTCGCTTGGAGCGAGGAGACAGGGAGTACAGGTAAGCTCGCATCTCTGTAGCTCTATCTGGGGACGGATTGACTGTAGTGTGTGGGTGTGCACAGCAGCAGTGGGGGGCACATGTGCAAAACCCCACATTCTCTCTGGCCTGGGGGAACATAACAGTCAATGTATGAAAATATGAACACTGAAGAGAGTGGGCAAACCCCGAAAGAGAAGGTGCTATGGTTTGAATATTTGTCCCCTCCAGAACTCGTGTTGAAATTTAACCCCAATGTGGCAGTGTTGAGAGGTGGGGTCTTTAAGAGGTAATAGGGTCATGAGGGTTCTGTCCTCATGAATAATCCGTTCATGGATTAATAGTTGAATGGATTAATGGGCTATCTTGGGAGTGAGACTGCTGGCTTTATAAGAAGAGGAACAGAGACCTGAGCTGGCACACTCAGCCCCCTCGCCATGTGACGCCTGCACTGCCTCTGCTCTGCAGAGTCCCACCAGCAAGAAGGCCCTCACTAGATGCGGCCCCGTGACCTTGGACTTCTCAGCCTCCATGACTGTAAGAGATAAACTGCTTTTCTTTATAAATTACCCAGTTTCAGGCACTCTGCTATGAGCAACAGAAAACAGAGTAAGACAGAGAGAATCCCCACATTAATTGCACCTGTGTCTCTGACTGCCATTATAGTGCACACATGCGGGATGGACCCAAAGCCCACAACTAAAGACAAAAGATCTGAAGCGAGACTGGAACTACCCCTGAAGCAGCAGAGTTTTCAGCCGAAGCCGACACGAGAAAATCGCCTGTGAAAACAAAAGAAACGATCTCGGCAGAGGAAAGAAGCAGAATCCAGAATCCCTACAGCTTACTATTCATAGCATCGAGCTACAACCCAAACGTTACCAGAACTACAAGGAAACAAGGAAGTGGGACGCATCCCCAAGGGAAAAGAAAATCCGTTGAATCCATCCCTGAGATGAGCCAGGCGTTAAGAGCCGGCAGATTTTAAGCAACTATTATAACTAAACTCAATGAAGTAAAGCAAAAAATGACTTCAGTGAATAAAAAACTCAAGAGAGAAATGATAAATCTCAGCAGAAACGTAGAAACAATACAAAAGAACCAAATAGAAATTGTAAACCTCAAAAATACAATTTCTGAACTTAAAAGTTCACTGGAGGGACTCAGCCAGAAGGACACGAAAGAAGGAAGAATAAGTGAAACTGAACCACTGCATAGATAGATAGAAAATTTCCAAAGATAAGAAAAAAAAAGAAAGCCTTGAAAAACAATGAACAGAAAGAATCTCAGGGATATTAGTGGATAGCATATGTCCAAATATTAGTTTAATTACAATACCAGAAGGATAGGCAAGAGAAAACAGGATTTTTTTTAAAAAGTGTTTGAAGAAATAATGGTCAAAATTTTTTCTGTATTTGGTGAAAGGTAGAAACTTGCACATATAAGATGCTAAACTAACACCAAGCAAAGTAAGTATAAGGAAGCCTATGCCAAGACACATCTCACTGCTGAAAGCCAAAAGAATTAATATTTTACAGGTCCTGGCCAAGGCTAGAAAACAAAATAAAAGACATACAGATTAGGAAAAAAGTAGAAGTGTGTGTAGACAGTTCTAATGAATCTATAAAAACAATACTAGAACTAATAAGTGAACACACTAGCAAGGTTGCAGGATACAGGGTTAATATATGAAAATTAGTTGTATAGGTATGTCTATAGACTAGCAAGGAACAATTACAAATTCAATTTAAAAAACAACTTCACTTACTGTAATACCAAAAAACACCTAGGAATATATCTAATGAAAGATGTGCAAGACGTATAATGAAAACCACAAAACATTACAAAAGGAAGTTGAACGAGACCTAAGTCCATGGAAAGATATGCCGTGTCTATGGATTGGAATACTCAATATTGGTAAGATGTCAGTTGATCTATTGTGATTCAACATAATTCCAATTAAAATTTTAACAGACTTTGTAAAAGATTTTGAAAAGCTGCTTATAAATTTATATGAAAAGGCAAAGGATCCAGGATATCCAAAACAATTCTGAAAAAGAAGAATAAAGTTGAAGGACTTAAACTATATGATTTCAAGACTTACCATAAAACTACAGTCATCAAGATAGGACTAGGATCCCTGAGAGAACATAAATATTTGGGGTGATCTTTCTGACCCCCAGTCTTTCTGCCTGGACTCACTTCCCACATGACAGGGAAGAAGGCAGGTGTCCAGGACAGCAACACGGTCTCATTGAATTAAGGGGACAGAGATCACAGGTTGCAAACGGAGGTAGCTGGAATTTCCGGAGGTGGGAGCTTCTCAGAGCGTGAACTCTAGAAATCAGATAGGAATCTGGCCGAGTCTCAGACTAAATATTAAACTGTGTGTGCCCCAGCGGAGAGTCCACGGGGCTGTCAGGGAGCTCTGACCTTAGCAATCCTCAGAGCTCACACAGGGCTGGGAGATGTTCGAGTTCTGACCAGTCGGAGTGAAGATACATGCAACATGGATAAACCTAAAAACATCGTGATAAGGGGAAGAAATCAGACAAAAAAAGACTACCTATTGTATAAATACATCTATATGAAATTTCTAGAAAAGGCAAGAACTATAGACAGAAAGCAGGTCTGTGTTTGCCTGGGGCTGGGGTGGGAACAGGGACAGACTGCAAGGACACAAGGCAGGCTGCACACGGACCACAGTGGAAACATCGGGGCAATGGACGTGATCTAAACGGGAGTACTGTGCTGATCACACACCTGAATAGATTTACCAAAAGTCATCAAACTTGGAAAGAAAACAAGCTCCTGGTAGATACCGAGCCCCGATCATGACCATGTGGCAACTGACCATGTGGCAGGTACTGCCTGCTGGGGGCCGGATCCCGCCAAACCCGACGAGAAAAAAGATCCTTTGTGTCATTTGTTAGCGCCCACCAGAGAGTACCCAACACAGAAGAGGCATTAAACAACCAAGTAGACGGAGCGACTTCAGCCAGCGGCTTCATCACCAGCCACCCTGGAACTGACACAACAGTCTCCTGAATCAACTGGCCACGATGGCAGGGATTGAGGCCGGCATGGGCCCAACGCACGCACAGCCCCTCACTGCAGCCTCACCCCCCACGGCCACCCCCAAACGTCCCACTTCCCCTCTGCCTCACCCTGTGTCCTTCCCTCCCCACAGTGATCCCGAGAGCACTTCCCAGTACACTTCCTGCACCCAAATCCCCATCCCACTCCCCGGGGAGCCCAGCCTGGGACAGGTGCTCTACTGACCCGCCTCCGTGGTGGTCAAGGCCGTCTTTCTACCTACCGTGGAGGAACCAGCAGAGACGCCCATCCGAGGCTAACGATCCAAACCCTGGCTTCCTCTCGAAGGATCCATTTCTTTCCTGGATGACTGATTAATCCCAGCAATACCCCCACCACCTCCCCACCTTTGGGCCTCGTTAATTCAGTCCCCGAAGCGCAGCG
This sequence comes from Varecia variegata, assembly GCA_028533085.1. Classification (NCBI taxonomy): domain Eukaryota; kingdom Metazoa; phylum Chordata; class Mammalia; order Primates; family Lemuridae; genus Varecia; species Varecia variegata. Next base: position 2,794,880 of record CM052440.1, read on the forward strand.
TCTGTACCAGAGACACTTGCTCACAGTGGGGGTGCATCCTGCACACGCGTGAGTGGCCGCACGGCCCTTGAACACGTGCAGGTGTCTCCTCTGGGACTGGGGCGTAGCAAGGAGGGACGGGAGGCTATTAGCTTCCCTTCCCCGCTGGCCCCTAGCTAAGCCAGTCCGCTCTGCCTTCTCCATCATTGAACTAACTCCTCGTCTTCCTTTGCCAGCAGATACACAGTCTGTAATTATTTAACGGAGTCATTCATTTGTTTATTGTCTGTCGGTCCTAAAACGTATGCTTCATAAGGGGAGGAACCTCGTCTATCTAGGTTACCGTTCTACCCTTGGCTCCCAGCCCAGTGCCCACTCTGTGGCCTTGGGGCACAAGTGTGAAGCCCACGGCCTCCTTTCGCCACTTGCCAGCTGTGGGATCTCAGGCAGGTCACTCCATCTCACTGAGTCTCAGGTGCCCTATCTGCAAAACGAGAATACAGGAGGGTTGGCACGAGGATGAACGAGATGACACAGTCACGCAGCACTTGGCACAGCGCAGAGGCATGGAAAATGCACTTCTAGGCAGAGGAGGACAGGGCTGGGGCCTGTGGTCCTGGTTTCCCTTGTGAACTGGAAGGCAGAGTCCTCCGCTGGGAGATGCTGCAGCTTTGGCACACATGCCGGGGAGACGAGGCGGCGGCCAGTGGGGGGCAGAGCAAGCAGCTGACTCTGGGCACCAAACATCCTTGGTGTGGGCTTTCTCCCTTCCCAGCGCGGAGGCTGGTGCAGGGGTGGAGGAGACAGGTGCTGTGCAAAGCCCGGGCTGGGCTCTGCCGGATGAGCAGGGCGGAAGGACGCAGGGGCCAAGGAGCTGAGGGCGCTGGCAAGAGCGCGGCGGAGATGATGTCCTGTGCGGTCAGGAGGCCTGGAGACGAGCGGGGCGGCCGGTGCCCACGGGAAAGCGCAGGGAGCCGAGATCAGGACGAGGTCAGGGTGTGGCGGCACGGAGGCGTGAGAGGCCGGGCGCTGCGGAAGCTGTGGTCAGGGAGTGGGATCCCGAGCACGCAGTTGGAACCTCCGAGTGAGGACGAGGCCCTGGCGTGGGCGGCCGCAGCAGGGCGAGGTGAAGGCCACCGCCGGGAGGTGTGGGGAGGCCTCGCGTGCTCCGGGGCTCTGTCCGGCTCCAGATGACTCACAGATGTGCTCCCCTGGCCCTCACCTCTCACCCTCACTTCCGCCCCTCTGCCACAGGAGTGACTCTCGCCACCGCTAAACGTTGCTCAAACAGAACTTATTTTCTTTATACCAAATCCTTCCCTTTTTTAACCACCCTATCATTGTCTTCCCAAGCCCCCAATTTTTATGTCATTCACTTCCTCCTCTCCTTTGCTGGTTTTGCCCCCCCTCATCTAGACTATTACGAATCCTCATGAATTGTTTTGTCCATAACATTTCTAAGCTAAGTGCCCTACTTTCAATTTTCAGAGCTAAAATCCTCCCTAGGAACTGGTGTCATGGATCTGAGAAGTGGGCTGCGTCCACGATGGGGGGGCGTGCAGGGGACACAGGCCGGAAAGACGCCCTGAGAGAGCAGGAATAACCCAGCTCAGTAGGCCGGCAGCTGTGGGCTCCGGGCCACCATGTGGGTATGTGAAGTATATGGGGCCACTTTGCAAATGGTACGGTCTTGGCCTCAAGGAAGCTGGTGAAGGATTGTCCCAGCTTCTCAATGCATACCTACTGCCAACATGGACCCCTCGGTCTGGGTCCGAGGAGGAAACTCTTCCTTAAATGCTAGTTTATTCATGTCTTTCAGAAGCTTCGTGGTGGTTGCTTGTCAACACAGACCTGTGGTTGAGAGAGGAGCTCCAGAGCCAAGCTGCCTGTGTCCAAACCCCTGCCTCAAATGCCACCAGCCACGTGACCTGGCATGTTATGTCACCTTGATGTGACTCAGTTTCCAAATCTGAAATCTCACTGGGTCGCTGTGAGCGTTCAGAGAGGGCGTGGGAAGCTCCCAGAGCAGTGCCTGGCGCCTGGTAAATGCTCCACACCTGGTAGCTGTTATGATCACACCTTTTACAAGTTCACCCACTACCTAGAAGTGTCCACACCCCCGAAACGCTCTCCCAGGACGGTCACACAACTCGGCGGCCTGGACTGGACGCTCTCAAGGGCGATCGGTCATCCCAGGGTGACCCCGCCTTCCTCGGCCAGGCTTCCCAACTTTGTTTTCTGTTATTTCCGTTATTTTCATGCCACACACAAACCCCACCACCACAGACGGTACCGCCCAGGAAACAACGTTAAGTAATTGACGGCTTGGCCATTTTTTAAGTCCAGGCTTCCGGGAGAGGAGACGTCTGTGCAGGACCTGCGATGTCGGGAAGCAAGGCTGGAGGAGGTCTCCCAGCTCACGGGGCGCAGGCGCTCCTGGCCATCCCTCTGCAGCCGAGAGCCTCTCTCTGCCCACAGGCGTCCGTTTCTGCCCCCAAGGACGGCACTCACCTTGCCCTGCACGGGCGGCTCCAGCCCCTCCCTTGTGACCTGCCAAGACCTCCGTCACAATGCAAGTCGCTATTGCTGTCCCCAGAGCCTCTCCAAGCCAGGACCCCACACTCCGCCCAGATTTATCCTCTGTGTGGACACACACCTTCTTGCTTTCTTTACTTCCATGATTAGAGCTATTACTGTTTTTGAACGTATTTCCTTGTCTCAGTGATCTACGTTTAAAATGTTTCTTTTGCTTTTTTCCATCAATGACAACAACCCCAAACACTCTGCTCTCTACCGTGTGCTTGGAGATGTGGCACAGGGAATAGACAGGAGGATGCTATCCAGGCTCACAGTCGGGAAGGTGAGGCAGGTGTTCCCAGGCACACGGTGCCTTGAGAAGTCAGATCTGCCAGGCGGCAGTGGGCCGGGACTGGAGACACTCATTCCCGGGTCGGGGATGCCCAGGAGGACACGAGAGCCACCGCCGGCCTCCCCTGCTCTCTGGAGCACTCCCAGGGGTCATTCCCATGGAATTCTAGGGTGTCCTCAGCCCTGGAAGTCACACCGTTGTGTTGTGAGACCCTGGTGGGACATGGCCAGCAAAAGGGGCCACAAAAGCGGGGGAAGCGTGTTGAAGAGGCAGGGGCAGGGAGACAAGAGGGAAGGCCGTTTAGCAGGAAAGCAAAAATACCTGCCACGGAGAATTGTGGAATGTTCGTGCTGGAGGCCGAGAGGAGAAAAACGCACCAGAGTGAAGAAAGCCGCTCACTGTCCGGCACCCGCGAGCGGCCATTTGAGACCACGGAGCGCCACCTGGTGGGCACTTGGGGAGGTGCCTCCGGCAGGTGAGCTGACCTCCGGGCAGGCCCAGGTGGGCTCCTGGAGCTGGGGATGCTGAGCACAAGGAGACCCTGAGCAGGCGCTTCTCTCCCAGAGCTCACCTCCCTCCCCTCTCGGAGGAAGAGCCCTGTGTGAGGACTCTGGGATCCGGTCCTGGCTAAGACGCCATCTGGAAGACCTCAGTGTGTCGGGAAGTGGGGAGAGGGCTTTCCTCTCAGCTCCAACCTTCTGGGGTTCTTTCTCTGCCACTGAGGGTCCCCAACCCCACCACACACACCCTCTGCTTGCTGCTCGGCCCACCCTCCCTGGGGAACTGGCAGGGCCCACCTGCGAAGCCCCTTCTAGCACTCCTAACAGAAGATTACATTTGGTCATGGAGGCCGAGCTCTCAGCACAGGGCTTTGCTGGGGTGGTAAGTGCTCGAAGAACAGTCTGTCCATCTGTCCGAGGAAAGAGCCCTGGATTGTGAGTCAGTACTCTAGCCTAGTCTGAACATAAACACTCTGGGGACTTGGGAACTGAGTAGTTCTTCTAGAAAGGTCTCCCTGGCCCTCAGTCAAAATGCAGTTTGGGGCCGGGTGCAGTGGCTCACACCTGTAATCCTAGCACTTTGGGAGGTCCAGGTGTGAGGATTGCTTGAGGCCAGGAATTTGAGACCAGCCTGAGCAAGAACAGGAGCAAGACTCATCTCTATAAAAGATAGAAAAATTAGCCCGGCTTGGTGGCGTGTGCCTGTAGTCCCAACTACTTGAGAGGCTGAGGCAGGAGGATCACTTGAGCCCGGGAGTATGAGGTTGCAATGAGCTGTGATGACACCACTGCACTCTAGCCCTGGTGACAGAGCAAGACCCTGTCTCAAAAAAGAAAAAGCAGTTTTGCCACATTTGTTCTTGTTCAGCCTTCTGAAGCAATTCAGAATAATTTTTGTTTTTCATGTGATGCCTACAAACAGCTTTCATATTCCCTGCAAAGATTGTCATTTTGAGCCCAATTTCCTTCATTCCTTACAGCAGTGCTTTTCAAAATTGTCCTCAGTTGAAAACAATCAGGATTCTGGGGCTACTGTTTATTTGTTGGTGTTTCTGTCGCCATGTGTCGAGAAACTCCAGACCAGCCCTCAGCAGCCTGGACGTCACGGATTCTAGACACCGGGTGTCGCTTGGTGGAGCCTGAAGATCATATCAGCCCTCTCAGCAGTCCTTTGCTGGTACGGTCAGTATGTCCTTCGCCAGTGCTCTGAACAAAGAACTGAGACACTCAGATATGCATACAATTAAGTAAAAGACATATATTACCTAGAAAAACTAGTATTGTTTTCAAGCAAAAAAATACTGGGTAAAATGAACATTCCTATTGGATGAATTCAATTCTAAATTAATACTATTATATGCTTTTTTTTTTTTTTTACCTTTCCTCTTAACAAAGAAATAGCAAAGCCCCGCTCAAGCCCTCCGGAGCGGGCGGAACAAAGAGAAAGCTGCTCGTCAAGTCAGATGTGAAAGGCCGGCTTGAAGCCCCCCAATCATATCTTGGAAGGGAAGCTTTGTCCTATTGACATTGGGGATCGTTTTTCACAAGCTCAAGTTACCCCCTTGAAGATTTTTAGGAAGTTTCATGATACGGAGACATTGTTGAAAAATCGGCTGCTTGACTTCTGCTAAGCAATCAGACGCAGAGATCAAATCTGCTCCTGCCCACTTGGACGGCTCGGAGCGTTCCTGGTTATCTCGGGCAAAATGAGTTTGCAACTTTAACTCCCACGTCTCAGCAGTCAGACGGCTTCACCTGCTTTTCTGTGTGTGGTTTCACAAAGGATCTCTGAGGAAGGTTGGCTGCAGGCGTGGATTGATCTCGAATATCTGACATTCTGCATTCACAAATATTAGAGTATTTAAGAAGCAACAAATACTGTTTTTACTTTATAAACGGGAAGAAGAGGTGCTAGGAAATACAATTTCTTTCATCAAACCCTTAGGTCTTTCCTTTAGAACATAAAATTCTAAAGTAAGTTGTGGGTTATTCTTGCCCTGCCCTGAATTTTAAGTGTCTGCCTGCTTAAAATACCATTAAAACATAATGAAAGGAAGCCCAGCTGGCCACGCTGCACAACGGACTTCTGCACCTCTGTTTATATGCTAATGAAAACTTTTGAGGAGCGTATTTTTATACGGGGTCCAGATATCGAGGAGACCTCCTGTTTCCATGCTAGGTCTTCATTCCTGGGAAAAGGAGTGTCTAGCACATAGGAATATATTATAAATCACATTTTTAGTGAGAATGACAAAGCTTAGTAACCCTTGCCGTAGGGAACCTGTCCAATTTGTCAGTTAAAATTCAGGCTTCTGATATAAAACGAGCCCATTCATGTTGTGCGAGGGCTGATTCCCCGTGGAAAGAATCTGTTCAGGAGCTGTCAACAATGGAGAGGACGGTGGTAATGGAGGGTGGAATGTGGGGTCCCTGCACAGAGAGCTTCGTGGCACTTCCTCAGTCTCCCACCTGCCCCTAAGTCACCCGTGCGGGGCCTTCTGCAGACCCCCCCAGGCAGGAGGATCAGCCTGAAAACCCAGGGCTCCGTGCAGGGGTGGGGGTTGTACTTAGAATTATAACACAGACTGGAGCCTGTTGCTTTTATGAACCAGGTAATGGAAGCGTCTAATCTAAAACCATAAGCCAAAGAAAAAGCGTTTCATTGAAAGGAGGGGGTCAAGGCACATCCATTTGTGTCCACGTTTGGGTCCAGACAGGCCTTTCTGGGACAGGAGGAAGGGGCGGATTTTGATTTTGAACCCTGTTATTCAACGATTCTGAAATGTCTCCAGCTCTGAGAACGTGCCCGTGGGTAGGTTCACCGAGGGGCCTGGTAGACAGCAAACAAAAGGGGACTTTGGGGAGCAAAGTGTGCAGCCACGAGGCCCACTGCTGCAAACACTCGTGTTCCCTCGTTGCCCAGGCAGGTGGTTTCCACACCCAAAACCAGCCGCCTCCGGCCCCGTCCTCCCAGGGCCCAGTGACGGTCACAGTGCGGCTGCCGTGGGAACCAGCACCAGCCCTGCAGTCTGCAGGCCCCCTGCTTCAGAACCCCATGACGGCCACACTGGCCAAACATGCGTCTTCTGGGGCCCCACTCCAGACCCTCCCAGAGTCTCTGGGGTACCAGCCCGGGGGTCTGAGCCATCGTCTTGGGTGATTTGAGGGCCACAGAGCAAGCAGTGGTGGGAGGTTCAGCTGTGCCTTCCACGCCTCTGCTTTGTCTAGGGGTGGACGTTCCCATGGGCCCCAGCCCCAGCCACGTTCTCACGGAGTTTCACACATGACCGTCCGCCCCCTCTGCCCCTGTCTGCAATGCTCTTCAGACGCCAGCCTGATAAACCCCACGGACACCCCAGAAGGCTGCGTCAAAGCTCTGACTGTGGGAGCCAGGACCCCAGGGCCGCTGTGCCTGGTGGAGATGCACACGGCTTTGGAGGGTCCTGGGCGGGGCCACTGCACCTTCCTCCTAGCTGTGTTTCTTCAGGTACATCAAGCAACCTCTCTGAAACTTGACTGCCCAATCTACAGAACTCGGGCAAGGGAGTGCCCCTCTGCCTCTTCTGGGGTTGAAGGGGAGGGTGTAGGTGACCCTCTCTCCTCTTCCTCCCCTGCCCATGCTTCCATATTAGCCTAGGAAGAGTGTAGACGGGCATTCCAGTATTCAGTCCCAAGTTCTCAGTGTGAATACTTGGGTGTCCTCAAAGCTGAGTGTGGCTGCCACAAACACAAAGTGCCCAGCTGACTCCATAGGCCACCTGTAGCCCCCCATTCTGGGGCCCCCCAAGCTGCAAGACCTGTTCCTTCCAAAGGGCCGTCAGGTGCGTGTGCCTCAGAGCAGGAGCCCGGCGATGAGGAAGGTCATCCAGGTGCTGCCGTCCAACCACAGCTCCACGGCCCCTCCCTCCTGGGACACGGGGACTCCCCCAAAGCCCCACACCAGCTCCGGGTGGAAGGAGGGCTGGGTGGGGTCTGCCTGCGGAGGCCCTGGGCTCAGGTAACGAAGCTTCCCCCTCACCTGCTGGGAGCCTGGAGGATGAGGATGGGGTTATTCACCGGGAGGAGGAAGGAGTAGAAACTCTCCTTGCTGCTGTCCTGGGACAAATGGCGTCCCGTGTCCCCCCACCTCCACGACTTTGCCCCCTTGGCTTCCGGAGCCTCCGCCAGGCTTCTTTTCACTCTTCAAGACCCCCTTAAAAGCCACCTCCTCCAGGAGGCTCTCCCAGGCCCTGCCCCCGCCTCACGCCTACCTGTGCCCAGGCCCCGCGGGCTCACGCCTCCGTGGGCTGTGGCTCTACCCGCCTGCCCGCCCGCTAGCACCTCCCTGCAGGGGCCGAGCTTATTCAGTCAACAACCTTTCATCACGTCCCTCCCAGGTCAGCGTCTCGTGGCCGTCTGCCCCGGGCAGCCCTGCATCTCAGTCTCCCAAACTCCAGGCGAGCCCCCCGGCGGAGAGGAGCTGCAGTGTGGGTGATGCCGGACACAGTTTGCCCTCCTCAGCCTAAGCGAAGGGTGGGTGGTTGACGCCAGAGGCCCTTCCTCGTTTAAAGTCCTGTGGCGGCTGAGGGCACCCTCGGTGTCTAGAGCAGGGGCCAGAAAGTGGGCACACGGCCAACCAAGCTGAGTCTCGCTGGTCTCCGCTTCCCTCCTTGGAACATTGGCGACGCCTGCAAAGCTGTGCTCTCAGCAGCCCTTCCAGGTAGGGGCTGTGCCCATCCCCAGTATGTGGAGGAGGACATCAGGGCACAGAGAGGTTAAGCAACTGGCTCAGGTCACACAGCGAGGCAGGTGCAGCTCCAGGAGGCTTGCATGGTGGGCGGCATGCTGTGAGCCAGGCCTCTCTGCCACCCCAGGTGTGGCCTTGCAGGAGACAGCCTGTCTCCAGCCTCACACCCCCTGGGTGGCAGTGGTCATGGCCACATTGCAGACCTGCAGTCCTGAGGGAGGGAGGCCATGGGGAAGGGAGGGTTTCTCTGGAGGGGGTTGGATCGATGACGGGGCCAGAAGCAAAAAGGAAAAATCCAACCTGGCTAATTCTCCTCTCACCAACCTCCGAGGTGACCCCCAGGGCTCGTGGGCCCAGAGGAGAAAACTCTGACTCACTGGGCTGGCCTGGGCTAATAGGAAGCCGGGAGACCCCCTCCTGTCCCAAGAGCAGCCTCCCCGTGGTGCCCTGGCCTTGCCAGCCCACCTGAGTCCCTCCCAGCTTGCGTGCATGCCCGCTGGTGGCCTGCACCTTTGGCCTTCCCTGCTCCCCACACCTCCCTGCAGCTGGCACTGCTCAGCACGCCCCCGGCCCTGCCCCTTTGCCGTGAAATCTGACCACTGAAAGAGGAGCCATCGACACAGACAAAATCGTGGTCAGAAGACGTGGCTCGGCCTCTCCTCGAATCTGTTTGTCAAACCAAAATGTGCTTTGTGTTGAAGTCAAACTATCCTTAATGCATTTTCCATTCTCTGCAAAAACCACAGCCATCAATTAAAAAAAAACCCCGAAACACGAAGCACACTTCTTTTGCCTGGTCTACCATTTTCTTTGATCCATTAAAATCTGAGCGCGAGCCCTTCGTCCTCACCAGAGCGTGGGGCACAGAGGGAATAATTGTCCGTGAAGTGGCCGTCCGAGTGTTTGCTTTGTGATGAAAGAAAACTTTTGAGAACTTGGAATAAAGAAGGAATATGTAAGTCTCTCCAGATCCCATCAATAATAATATTAATCAATTAATGATTTACTCACGGTTTATATGTCTATTTGCCTTGCTATTCATAAGCAGACATTGTTTCCTTAGCAACCTTGACATCAGCCCAGACTTCATCTCTCTGGGAACTAAAGGGCAGCTCTCAAGGAAAGGCACACAGCCTCTCTCGCTTTTGCCAGTGTTTGCGAACGGGAAAATGATGAATTGATACGCTCTAAAGGAGCCATTTTTCTTTTCCTTCCCATTACCACTGAGATCTGACATTTGAAACACCTTCTGTGTCAACATCTAATTCCACCCCCTTCCTGCCCAACAATGCCTTCAGTCTTAACCAAATAACATTGCTTTCACCAAGGTGTGTCATTTATTTACAGACGTGTATGTGCACACACGCGCATATGTAAATATATATGCCATCAGCTCTTACTGACAAACAAAAATGTTGATTTATTTTCTGAGTTGACTGTAAAAACGTTGGCAATTACCCCGCTCATGCATAGGACCCCGCTGTAGACTCAGTAAGAGCTCACAAAGTATTGGCCGATGAGGATGGAAAGTCCTGGATTTGCCAACTAAAAAGCCATTTGTCCACAATAGCTCAAAGGGCAGCAAATCCAGTTTCCTCAGCGCAAATACTTAAGAAGGAATCTGGGCCGACAGACAATCAGGTGGCTAAGAACGGAACGGACAGAGATTAAGACTCACGTCCAACGTAGCTACGTTTTCTTTGATCCGCCACGGCTGTGGAGAACATTCTTTTAGGAGAATTTTGCCATTTTCCTTTTGGGGGACAAATGTATAAAAAAAAATAGGAGGCCTGGGAAGGGAAGTCCACTTGCCAAGGAGAAACTAGTATGTTTTCCAACCAGCAGAAAACGAGGGGCGAGACAGGTTTTCCCTCATGTCAGTGAACATCTTTTCATTCTCCCAGGACGCCCTTTCGGCGGTAGCTGCCTCACCGTGGGTCTGAGAAGCGCGAGTCACAGTCAAGGTGAAACGCAGTGTTGAGAGCACCTCGAGGAAGGAGGCGTTTGCTTATTCTTTCAGCTAAAGGAGGCTGTCCCCCAGGGCAAGACATAGCCCCGGCCTCAGGAGGTCCCCGGTCTGGTGCAATGAGATGCTACTAGATCCGTTTCGCTGTGTCCTGTCTTTCTGAAACTAACTGGAAATCTGCCGTTTTAGGCTGGGAAACTTCGACTCTCTGGAGTGGAACTGAGTTGGTCCAGGGCCAAAACCATGAGAAAGCACCAAAATTTTCCACTGTTTTTAACCAAACTCGGCCTTGCTTGTCTAAACCTGACCCTTCTGTGAGCCCAGCTTGACGGGCGTGTTCATCGGGGAACCCGAGACCACCCAGCCCTATCTCTTGTACCTCCAGGTTTCCAGCAAAAATCTGACTGACTCTTTTTAAAACCTTTCCCCTGACAGGGCAGCCTCTCCGCAGCCCGGGGCTGGGCGAACGAGCAGGGAATGACAGTCGGCTGGGGACGGGAGGAGCGAGAGCACAGCCGTCACTTCTCCTTAGAAAACCTTGCCCAGCCCTCTCCCCAGCTGACCTGCCGACCTCTGCACCAACGAGCAGGGCTTCAGCGGCTCCTGGACGCGACCCCTACGTGTGACTCTGCACAACTCACCTCCCGTCTCTGTGTCATCCCTGAACGACTCCAGTGCCGGGTTCATTTGAACGCATGCTAAGGGACTTAGGAAGAAGAGTAGAAAGCTTAAAATCCCCAAGTAAATGGAACAGTGCTGGCCTTGCTGCTGTCCATCTGACGGGGTTAAATTCACGCACAGAAGGGACCTGAAACATTCTATGACATGTAGCTCAGTGACGCGGGCGTGGAGACCCCAAGCCCTCTTCACCCAGCAAAGGCGGCTCAGGGCTGATCGTCCGGGGCACTATGACCAGCACCTACCCGAGCCCCAACCACGTGTGCTCTGTGAGCGTGGCCAGGATCTGGCTGGAGCTCTTGGCTCAGCCCCTGCACCCAGTGTGAGTCCCAGAGTCACCAAGGAAAAGCTACCTGTGGTGTTGTTCTTCAGGGAGCTTTTCTTTTTTTCTTAAAGACCCAGTTACGCTAACGTTGAGTGGACTTTTAAGAAAGGAAAGGCCCAATGTAAACAAAGCGGATGGTTTTAGAAAATAGTATCCTGATGGAAACCCACCTGAGAAGATATATATTTTGAGACACGGTCTCACTCTGTCACTCGAGCTAGAGTTCAGTGGCATCATTGTAGCTCACTGCAACTTCAAACCTCAAGCGATCCTCCTGCCTCAGCCTCCCGAGCAGCTGGGATTGCAGGCTCACACCACCACAGCCGGCTAATTTTTCTATTTTTTTAGAGATGGGTTCTCACCATTGCTCAGGCTGGTCTCAAACTCCTGACCTCAAATGATCCTCCCACCTTGGCCTCCCAAAGTGCTAGGATTACAGGTGTGAGCCACTGGGCCTGGCCAGAAGATATATTTTTTAAAGTATTCCCAGGCCCTAGAGCACAGGAGTGGAAGGCCATGGTCCCCTGCTGGCAATTTCTCCTGCTGCTGCTGCTACTAACATGTGACCTCGGCTCCATTATACAACCACTCTGTGCTTCAGTTTCCCCACTGGCAAAAGGAAGTGAGGAAAAGAAACCCTAGCTCAGAGGGTCCCATCAGTATTGAATGAGTGCTGCCTTTAAAGCACCTAGAAGTGCTCCTGCCCATGGTACGTACCCAAGGGCATTAGCAGTGGGTTGTTAGGAGGACTGAGTTGTGTCTTGAAGGAGGGCTTCCTGTAGGCATTAAGGCAATAAGAGCAAGGACCCCTCAAAGCCACAGACTCCCCTAGAGCAGGGGAGACTCACTTGATCCTCACCTCAGGTTTATGGGGTAAAGATCATCCTGCCCTATATGCAGATGAGGAAACCAGAGTTCATCAAGCCCCAGGGATTTGTCCGGATCACACAGCCAGCACGTGGCAGAAACAGGAATTTTACCCACCTCTCTGTGACTTCAAAGCATGCATGACTTTTTTTTCACTTTCAGCTCAGTGAATGTTCTACTATGTAAGGACAACAAAGGTAAACGTAAATACTATAAATCTGACTGCTTCTTCAGATGCCCAGCCTCCCCAAAGATGCTTTTGGCCAAGGACAAATGACACTAGTAACACCTTGAGACGCAGCTGGTTTGGGGGAATCGGAGCTTGTCACTCTCTGGAGCAGTGATTAGCTGGCTCCTCTGTCTCCGGGGTATTTATCAGCCCAGTCCCTCATGTCTTGGTTTCCATGACTTGTATTTTCCACTAAGGTCGCTTCTTCAGACAGAACAATAGGAGCACATTCTTGCTTGGGTGGTTTGAAGTTAGGTCATAATCCCAGGCTACCTATCAGTTAGGAAAATAAACACTGGCACCCCCTCCCAGCCCCTCGCCACCCCTGCGGGAGGGAATGCAGGCTGCGGACCGGAGCACAGTGCTGCTCTTTTTCCATTGCGGCTCTGGGGGTAAGGAATCACCTCAAGGTGGGGTGAGCTAGAGGAAAAGTAGACAACTTGTCTCTTGACCCACGGAGAAAGGACAGATTGGGTACTCCGCCAGTGGTGGAGGGGGCGAGCTGTGCTGCAGGACGGGCCGACAGTCACCGGGGACCTGGAGGCAGGGCCCGGAAATCCTGCTCCTGCTCCTGCCTCCACGTGGAGTTCTCTCTCCCCACACATCTCTTGTTCTCTTCCTCTGCCTTCTTCTTTTGACAATATACTTATTCCTTTATTTCCTGCTCTGCTAATCACCGTAGGCAGGATCTGTCTCCTGCCTTCAGACTGTTCCTTTCTCAGAGTACCTGTTCTTGTTTTATGAATGCAGCGTCTTCTCTAATCTCTCTAAGGATGCTGATTAAAGGTTTTTGGGGTTGTGGTTATTGTTTTTGAAGTTCTCACCCATTCCCTTAATTCTGTGACTCCAGGGACTCTTTTTTCTGTTTGCCTTTTTTTTTTTTTTTTTAGAGACAGGGTCTTGCTTTGTTGCCCAGGCTGCAGTGCAGTGACAGGATCATAGCTCACTGTAACCTCAAACTCCTGGGCTTCAGCATCCTCCTACCTCAGCCTCCTAAGTAGCTGGCACTACAGGCATGCACCAGGATGCTCAGCTAATTTTTAAAATTTTTTTGTAGAGACGGGGTCTCTCTATGTTGCCCAGCTGGTGTTGAACTCCTGGCCTTAAGCAATCCTCAACCTCCCAAAGTGCTAGGATTATAGGCATGAGCCACTGGCACCCCTGACCCTGTTTATTTACTTTGATCTTAAATGTCAGAGGGTTTCCTGAAAGTCTGACATGCCTAGGTTGTCTCTCACATTTATAACGAGTCATTAATGATACAGGTGGGCAGGGCTGTGTTGGTGGGTTTCAGTTTGGAGCAACCAGGTGGATAGCAGCTCCCTAAATGTCAGAATACAGAAAGTTCATCTTTAAGAAGAATTTTTTGGTTTTGGTGTGGGGCAGATGCCTCACCTCCTGGGGGTCTCCATGAGTGAATGGCTGACTGATCTGGAAACCGACACGTATAGTGTGTGACCTCCGGTAAGTCACAAAATCTTTCTGAGCCTCTGTTTTCTGATCTGTAAAAAGGAGACGATTCTAGCAGTTGCCGATGGCTGGCCCTGTTCCCTGTGGTCTGTGTGGCAGTGGCCTTGCACTGGCCCGAGCGCTATTCGCCTGACCACCACCAAAGTGAAGGGGGATCTGCCAGCACCATGGGACCCCTGGGCACCCCAGGCCCGGTGTGGGCTTTTACACAATGCCCAGTTCTTCCTTCCTGGTTTCATTCTTTGACTGCCACACAAATCCCTCCCAGACTCCTTCTTGAAGGTCCTGCAAGGCAGACCAAGTGTTTGCTGTTCTCCCTCCTTTAATTGCAATTTACCTCATTTGCATGTGGCTTTTTCATTCTAATTCCCTGAACCGAGGCAGGCTGCGTTGCCAGGGCAACGAGAGCTGAGCAAGGAGAGCCAAGCCCTCAACCCCCTCCCTCTCTTCCTCCCTTCCTCGCTGTCAGGGAGACAGCGGCATTTCTTGCCCCCAGAAGGCAAATACTGCAGTTTCCCCTGCTCATTTTGTCTGTCCCCCCACCCTGTCCCCAAGGTCTTGGTGGCTGACTCGGTTTGTGCATCCCTCCTCTGACACAGTGAACCCCGTTCTCATCCCCACTGCCCTCAGCTGGGCCACCTCGGGTTCTTGTGTTGCTAAAAGAGACGCTGTGCATGTATCTCTTAATCAGTACTGGTCATGACTGTTACCTGTGCTCATTGTCCAGCAGGTCGCTGGTGCACACGAGGGACTCAGTGGATGTGTGAAAGGCATTTGAGACTCACTGAGCTTTGCTGATTCCACCTCCCGCTGGTGTCAGGTCATCCTTCCCTTCTCCCGCTGCCTCCCAGGACGCCAGCGCTTTCTCCACTTCACCTGCTGCTGCCTGTCTTTAAAGCAGTGTCACATGGGAGTCTCAGGTGTGTCGGATCCAGCTATGGCCTCACCGCAACCCCGGGCTCCTGACGCGCTCTGCTGGGTGAACCGGAGAACGCAGGCGCCCACGGCCCACACCCTGCCGCCCGGGGCACAGCCAGAGAGGGCTGACGGGTGAGGACCGGCCAGGGCAACACTTGGTCGTGACTTATAAACAACCCTCGCGCCATTTTCAGCCGCGTCCCACGCTTTCCCCTGTGGTTAGTAAGTGGCCCAGATGAATTCATTTTCCCCGCAGACCCCTCAGAGGAGGTGTGAATACGCGATGAGATTATCAGTGTGCACAGACAGGAAGATAATTCATGAGGGAGTGACCAGAGGTCAGTTGTGCAAGTGCGAATTAACTGGGCTGGGCTGGCCGGGTGACGTGTGGCCACGCATACCCCCGATATCTGCCTGGTCCCCGACTTCCAGGCAGGGAGGGGGCAGGGGGAGGGGACCGGTGGGAAGGAAGGTCCTTACAGTCACAATTCAAGTGACATATTGAGGACCTACTCAAATGACTGCTACCTTGAAGGGTCACACTTCAAAAAGCTGAACTCAACACTTTAGGAGGGAATTTAAACAAGAAAGGAAGGAAGGGAAGGAGGACGGGAGGAAGAAAGGGAGGGAGGAGGGGAGGAAAAGCAAAAAAAGGAAACTCTTTTAATTCCAGCTCAGCTTCGTACCAGCTTTGGGACCTTGCCCAAGTACCTGCTCCCCCCACCGTGCTGCCCCCGAGACGTCATTTTTCTCACCTCTCAGGACCTAGGAGGCCCTCACAGAAATGATGGTTCAGACCCACAGCCACGGTTAAAATGCAGACAGCGTGTAGTTAACTGGAGTGACTGTTGTGATCACACGCAGAGACAGCCCTGCGTGGTGTCGGGCTGGGTCTGGCCGTGTGCTAGCTCTCATTCACACAGCAGCCACAGTGCCAGGCGTTATTGCCACTTTAGCCACCAGGACACAGACTCCGAGAGTTGAAGTGACCTGCCCAGCCCACGTGGCTGTCCAGTGAGTGGCTGCCTGGGCTCAGGTTCTACTCGTCCCAAAGCCAGTTCCCACTTTGGTAAGTTACCTGCCTGCAGTCACTTCCAAATGACAGATGCTGTGTCTCCCTAAACACACGTTGTGAACTGTGTTCAGTGTGCCTCTAACAGCTATGCTAGCATCACAAAAAAGGGAAAAAAAGGACTCTTTGAAGGATGCAAAGAAGGCCACCTCTGGCTGTGCTGAGCGTGGCCCGGCGGCTGAGGTACAGCGGGGGATCCACAGCGCCGCTGCCCGCCGGGCTATTTTTTTTTTTTTTTTGAGACAGATTCTCACTCTGTTGCCCGGGCTAGAGTGAGTGCCGTGGCGTCCTCCTAGCTCACAGCAACCTCAAACTCCTGGGCTCAAGCGATCCTCCTGCCTCAGCCTCCCGAGTAGCTGGGACTACAGGCATGCACCACCATGCCTGGCTAATTTTTTCTATATATATTTTTAGCTGTCCATATAATTTCTTTCTATTTTTAGTAGAGACGGGGTCTGGCTCTTGCTCAGGCTGGTCTGGAACTCCTGACCTCAAGCGATCCTCCTGCCTGGGCCTCCCAGAGTGCTAGGATTACAGGCGTGAGCCACCCCGCCCAGCCAACTGCCGGGCTATTTTTATTTATTTTTGCTAAATGCATTACTCCTGCCATAAAGCGTGGTGACTGAACTTGAAGCAGCCACAACATGATTGCCACAGATGTGTTTTGCTGAAGTTAGTGAGTTCACCCTCTAATCTTTCTTGAGTGGTTCCAGGGCACTTGAAGGTTAGCTCTGGCTCGGCGGGGTTCCCGTCATTTAGATCAGGAGTGCCTGGGTTTCTGGAAATACTTTGCTGAAGCGAGCATGCCTTTCTGCTGTATTTTCATTGATTTGTTACAGCCCATCTTGTTAGAGGTTTGGGGGTTTGTTTGTTTTGTTTCACACAGTCCCTGGGAAGGAATTCCAGGGCGAGAACTACCAGTCCAAGCGGAGCTCAGTGCCACTCCCTGGCGTCGAAACGCACGTGGCCCGCGCTGCACATAAGAGTCGTGCCAGGGGAGCCCCAGCTCGGAGGACACCCTGCAGCACAGCCTGACCTTGTCCTGCCGGCAAGCCCGGGGCGCAGAGAGGGGAACAGAACTTCTCAGCTTTGTATTTCACTGTCTTAAGGAATTGTTTTCAACGCCATTAGAGATTGTTGGCTCTTTTGGTTTTGTTTCATTTTTCCCCTGTTTATACTTCCACCCGAGTCAAGAGGCCTGAGCCGTGGCCAGACCTCTTCTTCCCAGAGGTGAGAACACAGCCAACCCGGACCCCAGCGTCTTCATTCGTCCAATACACACAGACTCTGCCACGCGGGCGAGAGCTGACGTGTGCGGACGTCCTCGATGCCCGTCTCAAAGTGGCTTCCGTTGCTCCCAGCACCGCCAGCACTGAAAAGCACTCGGTACTAAATAAGGCCTGTTCTACGGAGCAGTCGCTGGGCCCAGCATCGGGCTGGCTGTTTTGTGGAATGAGAATCCTTACACCGAGAGAGCGGAAACCAGTTGTACAGACACAACAGGACAGAATGTGGCAAAAGTATTCTAATACGAGCAGGGTTCTCTAAGCTTCTTTCTTTTTTTTTTTTTTTTTTTGAGACAGAGTCTCCCTTTGTTGCCCGGGCTAGAGTGAGTGCCGTGGCGTCAGCCTAGCTCACAGCAACCTCAAACTCCTGGGCTTAAGCAATCCTTCTGCCTCAGCCTCCCGAGTAGCTGGTACTATAGACATGCACCACCATGCCCGGCTAATTTTTTTCTATATATATTTTTAGCTGTCCAGATAATTTCTATTTTTTGGTAGAGACAGGGTCTTGCTCTTGCTCAGGCTGGTCTCGAACTCCTGACCTCGAGCCATCCACCCGCCTCGGCCTCCCAGAGTGCTAGGATTACAGGCGTGAGCCACTGCGCCTGGCCTCTCTAAGCTTCTTGAAAATGAAATGAGACCCGGCCCATATCAGGCACATAAGTCCCCCAACTCTAGGACCTTCCAGACCTCTTCGCCGGGTGCTGTCTGGCTTGAGAGAGCGGTGGGCGTGTCGCAGAAGGGGCGCTGCTCACACGCATGTTCCCTCCCAGAGCCTTTGCCAAAGATGACACAGGTAAACACGTGACCACGCTGCTATGACCCGGCCAGTACGGTCATGCCAGCCACCCAGCTCCACTCACCTGTGCAGCTCCCAGAAAATTCCCCGGCTTGTCTCCACTAGACTCAGGCTGGAAGAGAGGGAGAGCAGCAACCGGCCCGGCCCCTCCTGGGCGGAGAAAGGGAAACGTGCGGAAAAGACAGGAGGCAGCGTGGGCGGGGATCCGCGTGGGCACACGCTAATTCAAACGGGGCCAGGCACCCGGCTGGGGCTGAGAGAATGGCCGGGGACAGTCGACGTGCCCGTGCCTTCACGGAGCTTGCGGTCTAAGGGCAGCAACACACATAAATAACGAGACTCGTGTTATCACAAAGTATAGTAAGTTCTACAAAGAAAAACATGAATAGGATTCATAAAAGGTTATAAAGGGGACCTGATTTAAATTGGGGGGTCAAAATGGACAACTATAAAAGGGACATTTCCACAAAGACCGGCAGGGCTGGTAGTGGGCTGGGTGGCGAGGACAAGCGTATTAACGGAGGGAACAGCATCTAGAAGGACTCCACGGCAGGAAAGAGTCTGGAATGTTTTAGACATGGCTGAAGTATTATGAGCAAGGGGGACGGTGGCTTGATGCTATTATTTCATATACAATAAACAGATATGTTCTACTCCATTTAATAAACCCATCATGTGGGGAGTGCAATTTTGGGAACTAAATACCTTATTTAGTTGAATCCGGGCTAAGTGGCACCTATTTGTAGTCCCAGAGACTCAGGAGGCTGACGTGGGAGGATCATTTGAGCCCGGGAATTCAGGAGTTCAAGACTAGCCGGGGCAATATAGCAAGACCCTGTCTCTTTAAACAACAAAAACAACAACAAAAACACCAAAACACATTGTTTAGTTGAGGCCAGCTTGGATTTGAATCCTGACCTGGCTGCTACAAACTTTGGCGTCCTGTCAGGTGGCGCTAATGACACTTGCCTCAGAGGACAGGGCTCTGAGTTGAGTGAGAAAGGTCCTTGTTCCAAATATCCACCCCTCCCCTCGACTTGGGACCCCATGTCCAGAATGAAAGGGCGTATTTGGTGCTATGTGTGTCTCTCCCTTTTCTTCTTAGCTTGCCCAGAACCTGGGGGAGGAGGGAGGGTATAATTTACTCGGACCCTTTTGGAGACCCCCACCAAGAAAACACCCAGAGGGTGTGTGGCCTCTTCCTAGCTGCTCCTCACTTAGGGGAGAAACCTAACTGAGAAGCTGGGAAGAAAGGTTGTTTTAAAGGACAGGTACAAACGTTTTAAAACTATGGTATGTGCTTGTTTGGACAGCCCATACGCTACAGTTTGAATGACACATGGAAGACGGCACGGCCCCCAAGGGTGACATGCAAATTGGTGAAGCATTTCACATTTTTGGAATCCAGGAGACAATGGCATAACATCTTTCAATTGCTGAAAGAAAAAAGCCAAACAAACCCTGCCAGCCTTTTGGAAGAGATATTCTTCAGAAACGAAGACTAAACAAATATGTCTTCAAATAAAAGCGGAGAGAATTCGTCACCGGTGGATCCACACTCCAAGCAAGCCCCGAGCAAGTTCTCCCGGCTGGAGGTGAGGGACCCGGTGGACGCACCAGACGGCAGCAAGCAACGAAGAACACAGAAAAGTGAAAATATTTGGTAAATATACAAGCATATTGACTATTTAAAGCAATAATAAAGGAGTACGTGCTAAAATGCACGGTATCAATGGCGCCGGGGCAGGAGAGGGTGATGGAGCTGTGGAGCATTTACCAGATAGACCATCTGCCGGCCCAGAGCAAGTCCCGGCAGATTTCGAAGGGCTGAAATCGCACAAGAGTGTGTTCTCTGACCACAGTGCAATTAAACAAGAAATTAATAACAGAAAGATCATTGGAAAATCCCCAAGTGTTTGGAAATTAAGCAACACTCTTCTGAATAA
The DNA here is from genome assembly GCA_028533085.1 of Varecia variegata. Taxonomy (NCBI): domain Eukaryota; kingdom Metazoa; phylum Chordata; class Mammalia; order Primates; family Lemuridae; genus Varecia; species Varecia variegata. Next base: position 2,814,507 of record CM052440.1, read on the forward strand.
CCCGTGGGTCAGAGAAGAACTCACAATGGAAATTAGAAAATCTCTGAACCGAATGACAATGATAATAAATCTATTGAAACTTGTGGGGAGCAGCTAAAGATGTGCTTAAGTGGAAATTTTTAGTTTTAAGTGCATGTATTAGAAAATAAGAAGACTGAAAAGCAATGATCTGAGCTCCTGTCTCATGAAACTAGAGGGGAAAAAAATCCCAGTAAATTAAACCTGAAGAAAAGTGGAAAGAATGAACTCAAGACAGGAGTAGAAATCGGTGAACAAGAGAATGGATGTGCAACAGAGAAAACGAACAAAGCCAATTAGGTGTTTGAAAAGATTAATAAAATTGACAATTCCATCAATACTGACCAAAGGGCAGGGGGGACATAAAACTCACATTTTTTCATCCCAGTATCAAAAATAAAAAGGGCTCATCACTACAGATCCCAATGACATTTTAAATATAACTAAAGGGTTGGGCATGGTGGCTCACGCCTGCAATCCTAGCATTCCGGCAGGCCGAGGCGGGACAATTGCTTGAGCTCAGGAGTTCCAGACCAGCCTGAGCAAGAACGAAACCCTGTCTCTACAAAAAATAGAAAAATTAGCTGGATGAGGTGGTGAGCACCTGTAGTCAGGAGGCTGAGGCAGGAGGATCTCTTGAGCTCAGGAGTTTGAGGTTGCTGTGAGTGACAGAGCAAGACCTTATCTCAAAAAAAAAAAAAAAAAAGAGTAACTAGAGGGTATTACAAACAACTTTATGCCAATAAAAGTGATAACCCGGATGAAATGAACACATTCAAAAACAACACTTCAGCCAAACTAATACAAGATTAAATAGAAAATCCAAAGAATCTATACTGTTAAAAACAATTAAATCTGTAATTTAAAACTCTCTCTCAAAGAAAATTCAGACTCAGATGGATTCACTGGTAATTTTGTAAACATTTAAGAAATAATGCCAATCTTATGCAAACCCATACAGAGCACAGAGAAAAAGAGAGAACCTCCCAACTTGTTGTATGAGGCCAGCAAAACCCTGATAGTACAACTGGGCAAGAACCTTACACTAACAGAAGTTTACAGGCTTACATCTCTCATGAATGTAGATGAAAAATCCAAAATAGAACATTAGTAAATAAAATCCGGAGATATAGTAAAAGGATAAAAGCTCATGACCAAGTAAAGTTTATTCCAGAAATACAAGGTTGGTTTAACATTTGAAAATCGATCAATATAATTTGCTTTAATAACAGAATAAAGAGGAAAAATCGTATGATCATGCCCATTGATGCAGAAAAACATTTGATCGAATTCAACACTTATCATAAAACACCCTCTGCCAATTAAAAATACATTATAAAGGAACTCCCTTAATCTGTCTTAAAAAAGTGTATATGAAAAACCCTCCTGTTAATGAACTCCTGAAATACCCAGTGACGTGGGTGAATCTCACAGACATAATATTGAAGCCAGACACCGAAGAATACATACTACGTAATTCTTTTTTGTATGAAGGTCAAGAGTAAGCAAAACAGTGACCGGAGTTAGGGGAGCTCTGTGGGGCTGGGCACCGACAGAGAAGGGCCGTGGGAAGTGTCCTGTGTCTGGGTCGTGAGTACACAGGGGTGCACGAATACAAACATCCCTTAGGCTGTACACGTAAAATATTATGCCCTGTATGAACATTAAACCTCACTTGAAAAAGCAGCTAAGACCCAAGTAGAGAAGTCACCTTTTATTTATTTATTTATTTATTTAATTTATTGTTTTGAGACAGAGTCTCCCTCTGTCACCAAGGCTGGAGTGCGTGGTGCGATCCTAACTGGCTGCAGCCTCTCAAACTCCTGGGCTCAAGCGATCCTCCTGCCTCGGCCTCCTGACTACAGGTGCTCACCACCTCATCCAGCTAATTTTTCTATTTTTTGTAGAGACGGGGTCTCGCTCTTGCTCAGGCTGGTCTGGAACTCCTGAGCTCAAGCGATCCTCCGGCCTCGGCCTCCCAGAGCACTGGGATTGCAGGAGTGAGCCACCGCACCTGGCCAGAAATCACCTTTTAAAGAAATTATTGTGGCTTATTGAAAAAGACCTCTATGAGCCTGCTGGAGTATTTCATGAGCAATACTGCTGGTCCTCTTGCCGGGGAACAGCGCTGTCCTGGCCCCTGCGTGCGTGCAACCTAGGTTACATGGGCAAGGCTTGACACGCAGCGGGTCCGAGTCTGAGATGGTTGCCTCGTGGTCCTCCCAGGCCATGAGAACCTGGAGGCTTGTGAGGAGCTGCTGCAAAACCATTTCTCACCTGCTTCCCCACCTACCAAGGAGGCCGTCATGAGACCCCGGAGATCCGGTTTCTGCCGGTTCAGAGGAGGTGGGAGGGTTTCTGCCTCCTTTCCCCCTCTCCGCTCCCACGTGGGGCTACGAGACCTCTTAGCTGTGCTACAGCGGGCTCCTGAGCAGCGGAACGCCCCGTGGGTGGTGCGGTTGCCCTGCACAAGGCCCTGCGGAGCTGGCACCCGCGGCCACTCTTCCCTTCCCCGGCAGCGTGAGCAACGCACCAAGGCGTCTTTCCTGCTGGTCCTGTGGAGCCTTGGCCTCATCCCGCCCTGCGCCTGACACTTCTCACAGACAGGGAGTGACCCACCATAGTCCAGAAGAAAAGCAGAAACTAAGCCAGGGAGCCGGCGCTTACTGTGTGCTGTGTGCCGGACACTGCGCTGTGCGTACACCTGTAACTACATTACCTGTCGCAGGCTTGCCTTTAGTTATTTTGGACCACCATCACTTTCTCGTTTCCGAAATACTTTGTTGGCATCCTTATCCTCGCCGACGATTTTTGGGTTGCAGCGGGCTGTCCGGCAAGGATGGGACCGGCAGAACATCCGGACCAGCCCGCAGGAATGAGTCCTTCTGGCTCGGCAGGACGTGGGAAGAGCACGGTGGTCATCGGCCCTTAGCGGCTGCCGTCGGCATCGAGGGAGGGAAGTGCAGGGACCAGCTGAGCAGGCAGGAAGGTGTCTGGAGCATCACTGAGCATAGTGATGCTTAGTCCCCTGACTAGGTAGCAGGTGCCCTGCTGGGGGCTAGCGTCAGTGTCCCCCGTCGGTCTCAGAGAGCTTCAGCAACTTGCCCACATCACACAGCCTGTCGGCAAGAGAGCCAGGACTCGAATCCAGGCCATTCTGCTCCACCATCTGAGTTCTTCTCACCACTGTGCTTTGGCTAGACATGTGCATCACTGTTGTTAGGATCCGTTGCCAAGGAAACGATGTCCCTTCCCTGCCTCAGGTTGGCCACAGTCACCTCTGACTCGAGAAGCAGTCCACTGACCCACCGAGTCAGGCACCGGCCAGCAGGCCGGCCTGGCCTCTGTTTGCCTGTTAGTAAAACTGTACTGCTTCTGCCTCCGAGGGCCCCTTAACCCCAGGGAGGGACAACAGCAAGTGCCCACGAGGTCCTGGCCACGTGAAGCTGTCCCCTATGCCCCTTCTGTCACCAGCCACAGCTAAGCACCACGCGGCCTCATGTGGCAGCCACTCTCCTGTCTTCCGCGGACAAGGGTGTTCTTTGTCCTCCCTTCAGTGCCCCTGTATTCTAATGGTACCCCGCCAAACGGTTGACAAGCAAAACTGTGGATGGTGATGTGACATGACCAGTGACAGGGGAGCGCCTTGAATGCCCGGAGGCCGCAGATAGAATAAAACGGTGACGACAGCTCTGCTGCCGCTGCACAACTGCATTCGCGATGTTTCTCCGCCAGGCCCGGGGCCAGCCCCGTGGGGCCGCTGCTCCAGCGCTGGGCTGTGTCCCGCTGCTTCCCAAACAGCAGCTCTGCTTGGGGACAGGGGTTTGCTCACTCATCAGATCGCGGCGGGACTGTGTCATCTGCGGCTGCGTGGAGTCAGCATTTCCACTCCAGACGCCTCCTGGGAGAGGCCCCCAGCACGGTTTGCCTTGGTCGGAGAGCAGATGAATCGGAAAGGGGAAGCGACTACATCATCCCTCTGTTAGGAAAAAGAAATTGCAGGAATTGGCCCAGCGGCCAACTTTCTGTAACACAAACGTTTTACAGTGTTCATTTTCAGGTGATTTGTTTTTTTAATTAACCATTTTTTATGGTGATAAAATATACATGACACAGAATTTAACATTTTAATCATTTTCAGGTGTACAATTCAGTGACACTGAGTACATTCACGTTGCTGCACAACCATGACCACCACCCACTTTCAGAACTTTCCGCGTCTTCCCAAACCGAAACTCTGTGTCCATAAAACACTAACTCTCCATTGCCCCTCCCCACGCCCCTGGCAACTGCCTTCTGCTTTCTGCCTCTGCGAACTTGACTCCTCCAGGGACCTCTTGTGAGTGAAATTGTACAATGTTTGCCTTTTTGTGACTGGCTTATGTCACTTAGCGTAATATCCTCAAGGCTCATCCACGCTGTAGCACGTGGCAGAATTTCCTTCCTTTTTAAGGCTGAATCACTATTCCATCGTTTGAAAGCAGCACGTTTTGTTGATCCAGTCATCCGTCCGTGGACACCTGGGTTGTTTCCACTTTGGGCTATTGTGTCAGGTGATTTCTATTATGATGCTCCTTTATCTTTTTCAAAAGTATATATAACTTATGCCTCACTTTACAAAAGGATATCAGGTGATTTCCCTTTAAAAATATGCCTTAGAATAGTATAACATAGAGTCAGAAAATGGAGACCAGAAACAAAGTGGGAGGTAAAATTAAATTTAAATGTCAGAGTATTATTCAATTGGATATTAAATTTAGATCTGAGCTTCCCAGAAGCCAAAGTAAAAAGGGATACTTTGATTCTTAGGATTCTGAAAGCATATGATGCTTTATTAAAGTTAGTCAAAGCCAGGCACTGTGGCTCACACCTGTAATCCTAGCAGTTTGAGAGGCTGAGTTAGGAGGATGGCTTGAGGTCAGGAGTTCAATACCAGCCTTAGCAACATAGCAAGACCCCCATCTCTACAAAAAAAAAATATATATATATATATGTATGTATAAAAATTAGCCAGGTGTGGTGGTGCATGCCTATAGTCCCAGCTACTCGGAAGGCTGAGGCAGGAGGATTGTTTGAGCCCAGCAGTTCAAGGTTGCTGTGAGCTATGATGACACCACTGCATTCTAGCCAGGCAATAGTGCAAGACCCTCTCTCCAAATATATATATATATATATATATTTTAAATTAATCAAGTTAAATTATGACCAACTTCACTGGATCCTGCTTATACAATTTATTTATCTTGTGACACTGAAATGAGTTTTGTCTTAAATAGTGTGGTACATAGAGAGAAAACTAAGAAAATAAAAGTGATGAAAACAAGACTTAGTTCAGTAACTTTGCAATAGATAAAGAAACTGGCTTCTATTGGGTGTGCAGACCCCACGCCCTAAGGGCAGCCACCGTCACTGGACACAGTATCTCTGGGCCTGGCCCCTGACCTGGGTTACAGGAGACATGCAAATAAAAAAAAAAAAAAAAGGAGAGTGAAGTGATACTGAGAACCAAAAAAACAAGTCCCCGGGGGAGGAAGAGAAGAACAAATATTTTCTGAGCTCCTCTTCCAGGCCAGGCACTGTGCTCGTGTTTTGTAGTCAGCGTCCTGCTTCGTTCTTGCAAAAGCCCTGCAAGGTAGTAATTATTAGGCCCATTTTTCAGATGGGAAAACTGATACCGATTAGGAAAACTCTTTGGGAGGCTCTAGAAAGAGTAGGAGAAAAGTGCTAGACACTGGGTTTGGCCCTACCAGGGGGTAGTGGGGTAAAGGGCTCTTTCCCGGTGATTTCATGCCAGACTCGCCCCCTAGAATCCCGGGAGCAACCTCACTGGCTGAGACGTTTCATGAGCTCGTGCCCAGGCGGGGCCCGTCCTAGGCCTCTGTCCGTGCCTGTTGGCTGGGTGATTACTGGGCTGTGGTTTTTATTTCAGGCATACTTGTATACAGGGATTTGCATACAATAAATGTTCAATGGATATTCACCGAGTTGAACTAAATGTTGTCTGCAAAGAGGAAGGAGGGGTTCCACAATGCCAAAGTTTAGCCAGAGCTTAGATGGAAGGCAGCCTCTGCCTTGTGTCTTGCAGGGGGAGTTGGGGGGTCCCAGGGCAAGAAAAACCTGGCTGTGTGCTACTCTGCATGAGCCCCTTCATGTCTGCAGCTCATGTTTGTCCTCTGCAAAATGGTAGCAATGAAATTGACCTTGCAGTGCTGTTTGGGTGATGAAGGCCACCTTGCTGGTGTTTCTTTAAAGAAGGTCATCCTTGTCCAGTTGGAAATGTCTTTTCCTTTTTAATCTCAGTGAGAAACAGACTCTGCTGCACACTAGACAGCTCCCATCTCTGAGGTCTCACACCCACACCCCCAGCCCCACGGTGACCCCCAACACCCGAGGTACCCACTCCCCAGGGCATTAACCCACCAAGCTGGGCCTGACCTCCAGCTGCAGCGATCAGCTGAAGCTCTCCGTGCCCTGATGAGCTGGCGTTGGTCTCACTGTTGTACAATAAACAGAAAAGTTGGCAGGAAAGCCACAGACCGACCTAATGAGCTTTCTCATGTTACCCTAGGTTAGCAATCGCTGCCAAATTTTTGTGGCACGGAAAGGGGAAAAAAGCCCCCTTTTCCCCCCGTGGAACCGAAGAAGTCCGGAATGTGGAAAATGCCCAGTCCTCCTAAATCCCAGCTGGATTGATTATGCCGGAGTAGATTCCTCCTTGTTCATCAAGAACACTAACACTCGCAACAGCGAGTCCCCGGTAGCACAGGCCAGAGCAGCTTCTCCTCGACCTCAGTGCCATTAGCGTGCGGTCCCCATGCCGGAGACTTCTCCGCTGTGATCCGGGTTCAGGGTCGATGTGCTCAGGTTTCCAGGGCGATGCTTCGGGAAGGGTTTTATTAGTTCCGAACAGTAAAGGCCCAAGAGAATCGATTGCAACCAGGGACCTCTCTAATCCAGGGAGACAACGTAGAAATAGTTTCCTTTTGCAAAACCAAACTCTTCATACTAGGGCAGGTGGGCTTTGCTTCCTGGAGCAAGAATTAAGCACCTGCTGCATGCACAGCACTGTATTAGGCAGAGAAGAGAGGACGTCCAAGAGAGTGCTTTCTCGGGAAACCGAAGAGTTCTGAGATCTGCCAGACTTTGCCGTGGAGGAATGCGGAATCGGCTTCCCCTCCCTAGGAGTGAGCCGGGGTCACTGGCTACTCAGACTGACTTGAGTAACTCACCCTTAAAGGACCCACGGCAAGGTGGCCGGGGCATGGGACTGGGTGCTGAGAGGGAGGGTCTCATGTGACAGTGAAATGTCAGGTTCAAAGCTGTTGGCTGACGTTACCATCACAGTTGACTCTGGTAACTGGTTAGATTTCCCGTTTAGGATGTTGGAACTTGGTCGCTACCCCACAGAGGACTCTAATGGTGGCATTAGATGGCCATTTCTGCTCTGTGACATTCCAATAGCTTCTGGGTCCGCTCTCCAGGAGACCCCTTCTTCCTCAGCCCAGTTCCTGGACCTCATGTCCCTGCCACTCCCCCTTCTCAGGTCCACGAGGGGCACCCTGCTTTCCCTGCTCCCTGACCCCCAACCCCTCTCCACCACCTCCCACTCCTGCCTGTCCCTCTTCTCCAGTGCTCCCAGAGCCAGGGCCGGGGGCAAACTGTGTCCACACAGGGTGTGCGGGGCGATGGAGGGAGGCTCCACGCTTCCCTGCCGCCTGGGCGGCTGCGCCACACACTAGGTTCTCCCAGGCGGGCAGGCAAATGCCGGAGGGCCGTCCGTAAGCAAAGGCCGTGCGCTCTGTCCTCGAATTTTCTGCAGAGGGAGAGAGAAAGTCAGAGGGAGGAAGACGGAAGTCAGCCCATTCAGGGCATGATGTAGCTGCCCCACGACCCAGACAGCAACCCTGGGCCGCCTCCCCCTCCATCCCCGCAGCAGCACTGCGACACCCGGGCAGAGCGGGAGGGCCCGTGGGAATCCGCGCCTGGCAGAGGAGGCGGCAGAGGCTGAGGACGGTGGTGCCGGGGAGATGCAATTTGAAGAATCAAGTCTGACTTTTGGGGACCATTCCCCTGACCCCAGCACTTTGTCCGGCAGTGCCAGGGCTCATGAGAGGCCTTTGAGCAACGCCTGGTTCCCTGAAGGCTGAGAGCCCCCCCGGGTGGGGCCGCAGAGGTTCCCGGAGTTGTGACCAAGCCTGGGGAGCCGGAACCGATGGGCCACAGGCACCTCAGTCCCCTGAGCCAATGTGCGGCTTTATGAATCAGGGGTGTCGGGGAAGGAACTGGACACGGACTTTCCAGAAGCATCTCGGGAAACCAAAAGAGGGAATGGCTGAAGCCGCAAGGGAAAGCCGTGACTCTTTCCAGCCTCAAGGCGAGGAGCTATCTTCACTTCAACCACCCCGGCAGAGCCCCGGCTCCAAGGACAGCCTCTGACCTGAGCCAGCAGAGCAAACAGGCAGCAGCAAGGGCCACCGGGCTCCCGGCGAGCTGCTCCTGTCACCAGATGTGCACACACTGTCGGGTGGGCAACCGGGTGGGCTCTGGTACGAGGTGACCTGGCATCCCTCCAGGGCAGTGGAAGGGGGCTCCCCGCTCCGCATAACCGCCTCCTCCGGCTGAATTACCTGCGCACGATTAATTACGCAATTATCTAGTTTGGGTTGAGAAGAGCAACGATCAAATTGTCAAGATGGGCAGCGGGATGAGAGCATTTCCACTCTGCAGAGTGGAAAACATTCCTTTCTCGTTTCTAAATCCCGTGTGGCTGGCCGCGGTTACAGCAGCATCTAGCACTTTGGGGTTGGCCCGGCTCAGCCGTGTAGTTATCATTCGCAAAACCTAAGCTGCAGTTACAGAGGCAGCCGTCACACCAGCGCTTTTCGTCATTGTTGCCACTTCTCCCCAAAAGGCTGGTGGTGGTGACACAACTGGGAGGTGTGGAGCAGGAGGGCTGCTGCTCTGGGAACGGGGTGGTCCTTGTTTCTGGCCTAACGTCAGCGCCAGGCCGGGCGGGTGCAGGGGGCTGATGGGGCTCCTGGGCTTTGCCACGTCCGACCTGCTGGGCGCAGCCGTTGGGACAAACAGGACGACCGGTTGAGGGCTCAAAGAGCCTGGGAGGGAGAACCAACGTTTCGGGCCTGGTGTGGGGAGACTTGAGCTTGGGTCCTGCATGGTGGGGTCTTGGGCCTTTAAATGGACTCTTTTCTGAAAAGGCCGAAAGTTATGTTATGGGCAAGAAGAGGAGGACGAGGAGGGTGGATTTAGGTTAGATCTCAGAAAGAACTTCCAACAATAAGGCCGTGAGACTCTGGAATATGTAAGTTCTGAGCGATCAGGAAGCCTCTCTAGAAACTCTTTGCTTCCAGCTGCCCACGGTGGCTGTCACAGAGACATTATGGGCTGCCGAATGGCTGGGTCGTCCAGTAGGCGTCTATGAGCATGACGTCCATTTCCACCTGTTTGCTGTGTTTTTATATTTTCCACCCAATAAACATTTCCTGAGAGCTATTCTGTGCCAGACATTTTGCTGGGGGGACTCTCAGGGATTACAACGACGAGTCCCTGCCCTCAGTTGCTCCCGTCTGGCAGGGGACAGACTCGGGAGTGGACACCTACGATACAGTTCTGCAAGCATTGCAGAATGATTCCAAAAACATGACAGAGAAGAGAAGAACTAATCGCACCTGGAAACTCAAAGGCGAGTGGCTTGGAGCAGCTGGCATTTCTTTTCTTGTTGTTTGTTTCAATCTAAAAATTTTTTAATTTAATATTTTTGACTCTTTTCTTGTTTATTTTAATTAATTCAGATCTGAAAGCAATGGCATTTCCTTTTTAGAGTTTTTTTTAAATTATGGTAAAATATACATAGTATAATATTTATCATTTTAATCATTTGCGAGGACACAATTTGGTGGTGTTAAACACATTCAAGATGTTGTGTAACAATCACCACTGTCATACCCCAAACTTTTTCATTGTCCCCAATAAAACTCTGTCCCCATTAGACACTAACTCCTCATAATTCCCCTCCTTCCAGCCCCTGACAACCTCCATTCATTCTGTCACTATGGATTTGTTTATTCTAGGTGTCTCTTACAAGTGGAATCATACAGTATTTGTCCTTCTGTGTCTGGTTTATTTCGTTAGGCATGATGTTTTTAGGGTCCATCGGAGTTGTAGCATATATCAAAATTTCCTTCCCTTTTAAGGCTGAATAATATTCCCTTGTATGGATACACCACGTTTTGCTTATCCATTCATCTGTCCATGGACACTGGAGCTGTGTCCACCTTTGGCTGTTGTGAATGATGCTGCTGTGCACACGTGTGTGCAAATATCCGTTCGAGTCCCTGCTTTCAGTCTGGGGTCTGTGCCGAGAGCAGCTGGCATTTTACGCTGGGCCAGGAGGAGTCCCCAGGCAGAGACCAGGCAAAGGGTATTCCGGGCAGTGGGATCCGTGGGCACAAAGGCTCAGAGGCTTCCTCATCCGCGGCTGATGACGGAAGCAGAGCAGCTGCGTGTGCCCCCACCCTGCATAAAGTGTAGGGCTGGGGGAGTAAGGTTGGGCCCAAATATGAACAGTCTTGTAGTCTCAAAGGAAAAACAGTTTCTCTGCTCACCACACTTCCAATACCAAATGTGTGTGTTATCCGCACCGAGCAATTCTTAAGTTCTCTGCAGACAACTCAGTGTCCCACAGTTCAATTCAGTCCGGTACTAACTGCGCAGGGTTAGCGTGGACCCCACAGGGGGAGGGCTCAGTCCTGCCAGACTGTCCCCACTGCAGATGCCATAGCAGGTGCTGGGTGCCAGGTTGCCCACACTTGTCTGACGCGGCTCCACATCAGGCTCCCGCGACCCCTCCTCAGGTCTGATCATTTGCTAAAATGGCTCGCAGAGCTCAGGGAAACACGTTTAGCAGTTTATTGTGATACAGGTGAACAGCCAGCCGATGGGGTGCATGCAGGTGTGCTCACTGGCCCAGAATCTCTCCAGACCCTGTAGTTTGGGGATTTTTCTGGAGGCTTCATCATGTAGGCATGATTGATTATTAACTCATCTCCAATCCCCTCCCCTCCATGGAGCGCTGCGGGGAGAGGGAGTTGGGGGGTGGAGCTGAAAGCTTCCTGGTGACCAGCCCCCATCCAGGAGCCACGAGAGTTACCTGAATCACTAGAACAAAAGACACACCTATCACCCAGGAGATTCCAAAGCATCCAGGAGCTCTGTGTCAGGACCTGGGGAAGAGACCAAATATAGTACATATTTCTTATGTCACATAGCCACACCCCCAGGTTGGTGCAGGAGTCCCTGAAGGATCCACGGCCAGGACAAACTCCATTGCATCTGGGTTTTGGACAGATAATCTGGCAGCTTGGGGGAGGACCAGACAGAGAGGAGAGGATAGAGGAGAACTGATTCACCTGTGGGAGGAGGTGAAATGAGCGAATGAACGAACAGGAGGAGATGGAAGGGATGGGCCCAGATGGTGTCAGTGTCAGGGACCAGGGACTGATGGGACCAGTTAGTATCAGGTCTTGCAAACAAGGCATGGGCGGGGGGGGTGGGGTGGGATTGGGGCTCTTTCCTCTAAAGGAGTAAATTACCACGAAGAGGCAGGCCCCGGAGGAGAGGGCTGGTGGAGGGACAGGATTTAGGATGCCCACTGACCGCATCTAACTAGGAAGATGTGTTTATCTCATGTGGCACCAGATACACCATCCGGAAGACAGCGCAGTGAATCCTAGCTTCGGCCCCTAAATGCCTGCAGAAAACTGACAGAAAACAAGCCAGAGTTCCATTTTTCCGCAGAGAGACTGAGTCCAGGAGGTTTTGATGACTCAAAGTAATCGCTTCCTTCTGACTCCTACCATTGACCTTCTTCCTGTGCATAATTTAATGCATAATTTACCACCATTGCTTAGTTAACTGACACCGATTCGTGCAGGACCTGCCGCAGACAGTAATAAACCAGCTGTGTTAAAAATGGATCACTTATCAGCACGTGCCAAAGCCTTCTAATGCCCCATAATGTCTAATCATTAAATCGTGACACCTTGAACTTGCAGTGGGCCCCAGGAACCACAGCTGAATTCTCCAACTGCATGCAGCCATGCTACCGTCTGTGCTGCTTGCCGCCACTGAAGACGCTTGATGTCATCGAAGCAGTCACATTGAGGGGATCGTTCCTTTGTGCCCTGCACCTCCCTTCTGGCAGCAAGTCCCAGGCCAACAGTGGCCTGGGGTGGGCTGCTGTCTCAAAGACAAGGACCAGGAAACATCGAAGGCCTGTGCGTCTGCACTCAGGTTCGCCTTACTTTGGAAGAACGCGGAAAAAGAACAGTATTGATTCACTATCTACGCTAAGAAATACATCGATGAAGAGATATATTAATAAGAATTTTAAAAATATGTACATACACAAACGATGTTAATTTCCTAGGGCTGCTCTTACCACAAACTCGGTGGCTTAAAACAGCAGAAGTTATCCTGTCCGTGCTGGAGGCCAGGAGTCTAACTCAAGGTGTCAGCAGGTGGGTTCCTTCCCATAATTCTCTTCTAGCTCCCGGGGGCTACGGGCTGTCCTTGGTCCCTTGGCTTCAGATGCAATCTCTGCCTCCGTCGTCACGTGGCCTCCCTGCTGGGTCTGTGTGTCAAATCTCTCTCTCTTTTCTCTTAGGAGGACACCAGTCATCGGATTTGGGGCCCACCCTGAATGTAGGGTGATCTCCTCCTGAGATCCCTAACTCAATTACATCTGCAAAGACTCTATTTTCAAATAAGGTCACATTCACAGGTGCTGGGGTTAGGACTCGGACATACCTTTTTGAGGGGATACTCTTCAGTCCCCTGCACATGGATAAATACTACCTTCTAACTGTAAACTTTGTTTCATTCACCAGGCAGAGCAGGAAGCTTAAGGGGTTCAGGAGGTAGCACAGTGGGGTGCCGTTGTCCTTCCACCCTAGGAGCTGGGCCAGCCACCCCTCCTCAGTCTCCTGCCCTTTGACTTCAGCCAGACTTGGGAGCTGGTGTATGGGGGTGGGGGTGCTGCTCCCACCACTCCCCTCCCCCCTCCTGCTCAGCGTCTACCTCCTGGCTCTGACCATCTGGCCTATGAGTGGCCCAAGCCCTGCCTGGAACCTAGTGTCCACATCCGTAATCCCTGGCCAGGCAGTCCTGGGACAGTCTGAGGTCTACACTTGAAACTGTGTTGTAAAAGGGAGGTCTGTGCTCCGGGTGGTGGGAGTCAGGGAGGGAAGCCTTAACTTAGGGAGACACACGTGGCCTAAGGCTTGAGATAGGAACTAGAAAAATTCCACTTTTTGTAAGCCATGAACATTTTGTAAAGGCTCATTTTGTAAAACAGTCCCAAGGTGAATCCTTTGGCAAATGAAAAAGTCCTTTTGTTAAGGAAATAATTGCCCCGGGAGCACAGCTGTGTCTTATCTCCAAATCTCGCAGGGATACTTACTACATGCAGGCTGAGCTGAATTGGAAGTATAAGCCACTTGTCAGAAAATTTAAGGAATCCTTGGTAATATGATTAGATGTGATAGGCATCATGGTCGTGTTTTTAAAAGTCCTTACCATTGGAAACTCTTTCTTTGGTTGTTTTTTTTTTTTTTTTTTTTTGAGACAGAGTCTCCCTCTGTCGACCTGGCTAGTGTGCCGTGGCATCATCACAGCTCACAGCAACCTCAAACTCTTGGGCTCAAGCGATCCTCCTGCCTCAGCCTCCCGAGTAGCTGGGACCACAGGTGCACACCACCACACCTGGCTAATTTTTCTATCTTTTGTAGAGACAGGGTCTCATTCTTGCTCAGAGTGGTCTCGAACTCCTGGGCTCAAGTGATCCTCCTGCCTCAGCCTCCCAGACTGCTAGGATTACAGACGTGAGCCACCACACCCAGCCAGAAATGTATTTTTTGAAGTATTTAAATTATTTAAATATGAAGTGACATGATGTCTGGAATTTTCTTTAAAATACTTCTGCACTCTGCCCCCAAAGAGGCGGGGCATAACTCCTCCCCGCTTAAGTGTGGGAACCTCCTTCCGGTGAGTGCAGAAAGGGAGGGAGGGGAAGAGGAACTTCATGGCGGAGAAGCCTGACACACACACCTCAGCCAGGTGACCGAGGTCAGCACCGACAGTGGTGAGTAATGTTGGTAGTGAGTACCCCGACAGGATGTGATGAGAAGGCACTTTACCTCCCCCAAACCCACAACCCCCATCTAACCATGAGAAAAACATCAGGAAAATCCCAATTGAGGACCATTCTGCAAAATTTCTGACCAGAACTCTTCAAAATTGTCAAAGTCATCAAAAACAAGGAAAATCTGAGAAAGTGTCACAGCCAAGGGGAACCCAAGGAGACGTGATGACTAAGTGTCATGTGGGATCCTGGAACAGCAAAAGGACGTTAGGTTAGAACTAAGGAAACCAGAATAATGTGCTTCAGTTGACAATACTGCATCAGTATGAGTTCATTCATGTAATAAATGTGCCATGTAACACGAGAGGTTAGTAATAGAGAAACTGGGAGCCAGGCATGTGGGAACTCTCTGCACTATCTTTGCAATTTTTCTGTAAACCTAAAACTCTTCTAAAAAATAAAATCTATTTTTAAAAAATACTGCTGAAGCCAGGTGCTGTGGCACGAGCCTGTAACCCCAGCTACTCGGGAGGCTGAGGGGACAGGATGGCTTGAGTCCAGGAGTTCAAGGCCAGCCTGGGCAACATAGTAAGACTCTGTCTCAAAAAATATATTCCTGCAAAAAAACAAGTGGGGGAGGGGAGGGATGAAAGAAGATTGGTGGAAGGCTGATCACTGCTGAAGCTGGCAATGGGTACCAGAGGTTTTATACACTCTTCTCTATACTTTGATGCATTTTAAAAATTTTACAATAAAATAGTATTTTACAAAGTTAATAGTCAGAGATCCATTATCTTGAAGGAGGAAAGATATTTACACAGAGAATTGCTGATACACACTAGACTATAAAGGTTCATTTGCTTGGCAGGTATCAAGTCAATAGACACAAGCTAAGTTGGTTACAGCAAAGGGGTTTTTATTACTTGGATAGTTCGCAAAGCTGTGTGTCCCCAAACAAGGGGGTTGGGCTGGTTTTATAGTCAGAGGGCCATGTGGCGGGATCTGGTGGGATCTTGCGTGCGATGAGGTGCTCAGACTGGATCCTGCCGTGGGGCGATGCCAGGGCTCGGTCCAGTTGGATCCTGATGCTGCCATGCGGTGTCCGGTTCTTAATTCAGTCCCTGCTGCTCAGTCCAAGCACTTAGGTTCTGCTCATGGTTGCGTGCTTGGTTCATCTGAGTATGCTCAGGTTACATGACCTTCAAGCTGGGGCGCCGTGGCAACCGAAAAGCAACTCACAACTTTGTTGCATAAAAGTGAACCCGGATAGAGTTGGAACCCATTCTATTAAGTGAAACATCCCAAGAATGGAAAAATAAGCACCACATGTACTCACCAGAAAATTGGTTTCCCTGATCATCACCTAAGTGCATATTTGGGAATAACACCAATTGTGTATTTGACAGAGGC
>CM052440.1:2830592-2854247 GCA_028533085.1 Varecia variegata
CACAAACATCACGCACACTGCACGTTCCCTGCCTTCCACGCCCGCACCTGGCAAACCAGAACCCCCGTCCTTGGTCAGTGCAGGCCACGCCGCAGACTCCGGAAGCTCCGTCCCGCCAGGGAGACTCTAGCGCCACCTGCTGACCAGGCCATGCAGGCCGTTCCTGAAGCAGCTGGGGGTGTGTGTGTGTGTGTGTGTGTACATGTACATGTGTGTGTACACGTACGTGTGTGTACACGTACGTATGTGGGGAGGTGTATGTGTGTGTGTGTACACGTACATGTGTGTGTGTACACGTACGTGTGTGTACACGTACGTATGTGGGGGGGTGTATGTGGGGGTGTGTGTACACGTACATTGTATGTGTGTGTACACGTACGTGTGTATGTGGGGGGTGTGTGTGTGTATACATACCTGTGTATGTGTGTGTGTGTGTGTGTGTGTGTGTGTGTGTAAAGGCTTTGAAGTGAGACAAGCCGACTTTGAAACCCAGTCCTGCCACTGACTGCGGACTGTGGGGTCGCGGGCAGGTCCGTGTCCTGGCTGAGCTTCCACCTTGCTGTGAGAGTGGGGTGAGCCTTGGGAGATGGTGCAGTGAGCCAGGGAAGGGAACCCCGAGGCCCACAGCCTGCTGCCACGCGCCCTGGAGCAGCACAGTTCAGGGACACCAGCCACCTCCCTGGTTCTCCACAGCCTCCTTGGTTCCCTGGAGGCCTCTCTGGGAGGGAGCACTCAGATCGGGCGGAGCACTCCCATTTGGCCTGGACCTGGGTGTCCCTGGGGGTGGGCTGCCCCCAGCAGCACCTGTGCCCACCTGCCTTCCCGCCTCTGTCTCTGGGCCCCTCCCACGCAGGACTGCCCCGGTCAGCACTCCTGACCCTCACAGGCCTTTGGCGCTGTGGGGCGCGTCCCCAGGGCTGTGCTCCTACAGCTCAGTGGTAAACAGCCCAGTGAACAAAAGGCATCCCATCAATCCTGATAAGCAGCCTGGAGGGAAAAGAGACCCGTGCACGATCAACACCAAGTGTAAAATAAGTCTAACCCAATAAGACACAGCAGCCCAGAGGCCCCAGGGGAGAGGTGGTGGCATGGCCGGACAAGGGTGCTCCTGCCGGGGAATCCAAGCACAGTCAAGATGGCGGGGCTCCCTGGGACGTGCTCACCAGGTCCCATGGGGCTCTGCTCCTGGGCCCTGTGCCTAAGGCTGCCGCCTTCAGAGTGCGATGGGCCTGGAGTTCAGGACGTGGAAGATAGTCTCTGTCCCCATCCTGTCACAGGAAGTTAGGTCCTGTCCCCATCCTATCCTAGGAAGTTGGGAACTGTCTTGTCTCCATCTCAGGAAGTTAGGGCTTGTCCTCATCACCACAGGAAGTTAGGACCTGTCCCCATCTCCATCATGGGAAGTTGGGACCTGTCCCATCTCTATCACAGGAAGTTAGGCTCCATCCCTGTCTCCACCACAGGAAGTTAGGACCTGTCCCCATCTCCACCACAGGAAGTTGGGACCTGCCCCCATCCTGTCACAGGAAGTTAGGACCTGTCCCCGTCTCCAGCACACGAAGTTAGGACCCGTCCCCATCTCCACCTCAGGAACTTAGGACCTATCCCCTGTCTCCGTCAGAGGAACTTAGGACCTGTCCCCTGTCTCCGTCAGAGGAAGCTAGGACCTGTCCCCGTCTCCACCACAGGAAGCTGGGACCTGCCCCATCTCCATTGCCAGCCCTGAGCCGGCCCTGTGAGCACAGACGGGGAACTGGGCCTGGAGCACAAAGCTTAGTGACGGGGACCAGTGAGCAGACCTCACTGCCTGAGCACAGATCTGGTTTCCCCCCTCCCTCTGTGACCTTGGGAAGTGAGAAGGCCACTCTCTCTGAGCCTCAGCTTCCTTCTCTGAAAACAGCACTCAAGCCACCGTCACAGTGCAGTCGTGACCACACTAGAGAATGCATGACGAGGACTAGCCTAGCGCCCGGGGAACAGCAGCAGCCTTGATTGCTAGTGATGGAGACAGTCACTCCAGGGTGGTCTCCGGGACCCACCCAAGAGCCTATGTGGCCCTGGCCACTGTCTGGGCAAGGGGCCAGGAGCCTGGACGACACCCAGAGGGCAGGGTGTGCCTGCTGAGTGCTCCCGGGCAGGGCTCTGCCAGTGAGAAGGGGACTCCCCCACTCCGGGCACAGCCACTGGGCACAGCCATTGGCCCCAGCCGCCCAGCGCCCCAATGGGTGTTGGAGGAGGCTAGAGCCTGAGTCAGCGCTCGGAGGTCCACGGCGCCTCCCGCAGGTGAGTGAGGGGTGCTCTCGGCGTGGGCCGAACCGGCGAGGGGCGGCGGGAGGCCCCATCCCGCGAGCCCCTGCTTCCCCGCGCTCTGCCGTTTCTCCGCTTGCTGAGTCGGCCCTAACCCTCTTCTTGTCTCTCTGCCCACTTTTCTTGCAGCCGCTGTGAGCGCTTGCCTTGCCATGAGAATCGGGAGTGCTCCAAGCTGCCTCTGAGAATAACCTACTACCACCTCTCTTTCCCCACCAACATCCAAGTGCCCGCGGTGGTGTTCCGCATGGGCCCCTCCAGTGCCGTCCCCGGGGACAGCATGCAGCTGGCCATCACCGACGGCAATGAGGAGGGCTTTTTCACCACCCGGAAGGTGAGCCACCACAGCGGGGTGGTGGCCCTCACCAAGCCTGTCCCCGAGCCCAGGGACTTGCTCCTGACCGTCAAGATGGACCTTTACCGCCACGGCACCGTCAGCTCCTTTGTGGCCAAGCTTTTCATCTTTGTGTCTGCAGAGCTCTGAGCACGTGCTTGCGGCCGGGGGGCTCCCTCCTGTTGCTTTCCTAGCCTCCCCTCTGGACGGTAATAAAGTCTCCGCAGGCCAGCCCCAGCGTGCCGAGTGCTGCCGTGTTATTTGGCGGGGTTGGGAGTCTCTGCTGCTTCTCGGGGCGGGTGGGCCGAGCACCTGCCACTGCCTGGTGCCCCGGGGCTGACTGAGGAGTGTCTCTATGACGGGGTGCGCCGGGGTCCCGTATACACCGCCTGGGAGGCCAGGCTTGTCGTGTCACTTCAGATGTGTTACCTCTTCTCCATTTTGGGTTGAACCTAAAGGGTAGAGGTGATGGTTGAGAAGGGTCCCCAGAGATTACTGAGCTCAGTACCCCCCTCATTTTACAAATATGGAAACTGAGGCCCAGAGAGAAGGGGAAGGGCTTGGCCAAGGTTACACAGACAGTCGTGGCCCCGCCAGACCAAGAAACCAGGTCTTCTGGCCCCCGCGTGGCTCCTTGCCGTGTCACTTGGAGCTGAGCGTTTAACTGAGTTAAAACAGCTCTGCCCTGAGATGCAAACCGAGCCTGCTTGTCTTGGTGAGAAGCTCAAAGCTGTGGTGGAGAAACACCGGGCACGGTCGCGCCGTCTCGGACGCAGCTCTTGCCTGAGTGAGGCTCGTTGCCTGCACTGAGGACCCAGCCGTGTGCCGGCGGCAAAGGCCTGCACGGCCCCTGTGAGGCTCACGGGATCCTCTGCAGGCGTTACCGCCAGTCCTGCCAGGGAGGCGTGCCATCCTCTTGGAGACGCAGAGAGTGTGAGTGAGTTGCCCAGGGTCACACAGCTGGCGTCCAAGCCCTGGTTTACTGATTCCTCAGCTCTGCGACAGTATCCCACCGTGGGCCTTACCCGCCTCCCTCTCCTCTGCCTGGGTTCCAGCTAAGCCACTGTCACCTCTCCCCTCTGCTGGTCTCCCAGCATCCATTCAGCTCTCCCTGAGGCTGCTCAGCAGCTGGGGTGATCTTTTAGCCTCTGTAAACCCTTCCTGGCTTCCTTCGCACTTAGGTTGAGGCCTCCAAATCCTCAACGTGCCTTTTGAGCCCGTAGATAATTCAGTCCTTCTGTGCAGTCTCCAGCCTGACTTTGACTTGTTCTCCTGTTGCTCACTTCCCGCCAGCCACACTGCCAAGCTCTGCTGCCTCAGGCCCTTTGCATGTGCTTTGCACCCTTGGCCTGAATGTTGCTTAACCTCCAGCTTATGTGTGCCTTCCTAAGAGAGGCCTTGCCTGACGCCCGGCCTGCTCTCTGCCAGTCTTTCTCAACCCTTCCTCATGCTGACAGCAGGCTGCGATTCCCACTGACCTGTGTTGTGCATTTGTCTTCACCATCTTCCAGAAGGCTCCGTGAAGGCAGGGACCAGGTGGTGTCCCCAGCTGCTGGCAAGGTGCCTAGCACACAGTAGGTGCTCTGTCCATGTCTGTGGAGGGAGTAGATGATTTTCTGCCAACCCTGACTTGTGTGTCTAGCATGTCTGTGGCTGTGACTTACGACACTGTTTCCAAGCAGGAACCCAAAGGGGGAAGGCAGAACCACAGTGGCATCAAGTAAAGAATATTGCAGGGTCCTGAGGTCCTTCCTGCACTTCCGTGTAAGTGGGGTGAGGGATGCCTCACCTTGCTGCCCAGTGGGGAAGGCAGACACACAAGTAATGCCACACCTTGTGCAGAGGCAGCCATTACTGTGCCCCGGGAGCATGAGCCCGTCCCGCCGGCTGGCTCCAAGCCTCCCGCTCTGTCTCCCAGACCTCTCTGGTCATGTCTAATCTGAACCAGCGTCCACTCTCCATCTTCCAGTGCTTTCTCCAAGGTGCAGCCAGAGGGTTCTCTGGTCTTGACTGGTCTAATCCTCCTTAGAACCTTCCATGGTTCTAGCTCCCTTGGAATGGCATTCGAGGCCCTGCCTGATCTGGCCTCTGCCCACTCTTTCAGCTGTGACTGTCCTCACTCCAGCTCACCCCCTTGCTCCTGTTCTGACCCCAGGGGTGGCTTGCCCCTCCCTGAATGTACCTTCTTGTGGCTTTAGCATGTGCCATGCTGTCCTCCTGCAAACTGCCATTCTCCTTAGGTGAAGTCTGCCTTAGTCCAAGCTCCCCTGGCACCCAGGCATCCTGTCTCAGAGCATTTACCCCATTGTCTTGTGGCTGTTACTTGTTTGTCGACCTCTCTGCACTGGGGGCTCTTTGAAGGCAGGATTGTGTCTGGTTAGTTTCTGCCTCCTCCGTACCCTTGGAATGTTTGGCCTGAAGAAGGAGCTCAGTAAAGATCTCAATAAACATATGGACGGATGGGTGGATGGGTGGACAGATGGGTGGGTGGATGGATGGATGGATGGGTGGGTGGACGGACGGATGGATGGACGGATGGATGGGTAGCATTTTCAAGGTGTAGTTTAAATATCATCATCTCCATGACTCCAGCAAGGCACAGCAGGGATTCAGTCATTCTGTTCAATCATTCATTCATCGTGGTCCGGATGACTCCCACCTGGAAGAGTACTTCTACTTTCGTGTCCGTGGAAGTGTTAAGAGGTGGGGACAGACCTCTTCGGGGCCTTAGAGGTCCCCCCAGTAGCCTTCCACGGCTTGGCAGAGTCCCCTCTGCAGCTGTCCCACCGAGTGGCTCTCCAACTGTGCTTGGACCCCCCTCGCCTGTGGAACTCCCGACCTCCCAAGGTGGCCGGTTCCACTGCGGGATCCCACTGAGGTTTCTGTGTGTGCCTGAGTGCACGGGTGGGGTGACATCTGAATGGCCTGAGAGCTCACCTCTGCCCTGCGGCTCCTTGGGGCTCTAGTCGTGTCCTAGATCGTTCTGCTTGCTGAGAGATCATCCGGTGCCCAAAAACCAAAACAGGAGCAGAGTTTGAATCTCCTCCTTGCCACTTACCAGTTCCGGGAACCTGGATAAGTCACCTGCCTTTCAGAGCCCCAAGGCCCATCTCAGGGATGATTTTGAAGATTATGAAGTAACACACTGGGCAGTGTCTGGAATTCAGCAGGCAGTAAGTGTCAGTGTTGGCTTCTCCATGCATTGGAAGGTCACTGAGTGGTCATGTGGTTCTTGATTTAATGGGGAATGGCGGTGCAGAGAGTTTGGACATATCCAAGGTCACTGATGTCGAGCTGACATCACTTCTGATTCCTAGACCTGTGCTTTTCTGGCTGTGTCACTGTAGTAATTCAAGTTCCCAAGGAGGAAAAATAATACTAATGGTATTCAGTATAATGATAACAATAGCAATTGTGACTGCTAACGCATATGGTGCCTGCTGAGAGCCAGACACTTCCAGGCACTTAGCTCATTTGCTCTGCTCAGAAGCCTTGTGAGCCAAGTGCTGTGAGTATCCCCGTTTCGCAGCGAGGATGTGGAGGCACAGAGAAGTTGAGGAACTTGCCCAAAGTCCCACAGCTGTCAGGCATTTTGCTCATTCCAATGGCCAGGGTGTGCAAAGGGCCTGGGGCAGGGATCGAGGGGGCCAGAGCAGTCTAGCCTTTGTGAACTTTTGCAACGGAGCCACCACAGCTTCCCTCGAGGTCAGGGCCTCACACCGGGGAGAAACTGCTGGAAATGGAATAGAAAATTGAGGAGGAAAGAGACAGTAGAGACTGGGAACAGGAGAGCCAGGAAAACGCTGAGGAATATCAGAAAGTAGCTGCCAAAAGAGACAGACTAGCGAGCTCGGTGAAGTCAGGAAAACTGCCGTGAACTGTACTCTTTTCTCATGTTTCAGGAAAACTGATTTCCCAGAAAGATGATCACCCAAAAAGCATCAAGGTCAAGTTCGTTTATTAGTTTCTGTAACAGAATGCCACAGACTGGGCGGCTCAACCGACAGAACTGTACCGTCTCACACCTCTGGAGGCCCGAAGTCGCAAATGAGTGTGTCAGCCGGGGGGTGCTTCCCCTGAAACCTAGAGGGGGATCTCTCTTCCCACGCCTTTTCCCGGCGCTGGTGGTTTGTGGGCAGCACGTGGTGTTCCTGGGCTTGCAGCTAAGTCACTCCGACCTCCGCCCTGGTCACCACGTGGCATTCTTCCTGTGTGTCTTTGTCTTCATGTAGCCGCCTTCTTGTAAGGACCCCAGTCATGTTGGATTAGGCACCCCCACTCCAGTGTGAACTCACCTTGACTGACTATCTACAGTCAAGCTCCCTACGTCCAAATAAGGCCATATCCTGAGGTCCCGGGGGCTAGAACTTTGACGTATCTTTTTCGGAAGGACACCGTTCAGCCCAGTGCACCCACACAGAATTGCGCCCTGAATGGTGCCCTCCAAAATGCAGATGTTGACGTCCTGCCCCTCAATACCTCTGACCGTGACTGTATTTAGAGATAGGACTTTTAAAAAGGTAATTAAGGTAAAAATGAGATGATACGCGTGGGCCCTGATCCAGCACGACTGAAGTCCTCATAAGAAGAGGAGATGAGGACACAGATGTGTATAGAGGGACGGCCATGTGGGGACACGGCGAGAAGGCAGATTTCTGCGAGCCAAAAAGAGGCCTCAGAAGAAACCCACCTGCGACACCTTGGTCTTGGACTTCCAGCCTCCAGAACTAGGAAACGATTCATTTCTGTTGGTTGAGCCACCGGTCTGTGGTATTTTGTTGTGGCAGCCCTAGCGAACTGATGCACAAAGTTGTTATAAGAAAGAGAGTAAGAAACAGAACACTGTCCCTCTGGGTAATGGAAGCGTGCTCACAGACTGAATGAAAACTCTCGTATTCTGTCTCCAGCCAACCAAAAGTGTTAAGAAAATGATCAAAACATGGAAGGATAATGTAAGTCAGAATTAGGAAAAACTGAGCAATGAGGTAATAGACTAAAGAAATTATTAAAATTTAAAAAATAATTTCAGGCCGGGTGCGGTGGCTCACGCCTGTAATCCTAGCACTCTGGGAGGCCGAGGCAGGTGGATCGTTTGAGCTCAGGAGTTCGAGACCTGCCTGAGCAAGAGTGAGACCCCCATCTCTACTAAAAATAGAAAGAAATTAGCTGGACAACTAAAAATATATAGAAAAAATTAGCCGGGCATGGTGGCGCATGCCTGTAGTCCCAGCTACTCGGGAGGCTGAGGCAGTAGGATCGCTTAAGCCCAGGAGTTTGAGGTTGCTGTGAGCTAGGCTGACGCCACGGCACTCTAGCCTGGGCAACAGAGTGAGACTCTGTCTCAAAAAAAAAAAAAAAAAAAATTAAAAAAAAATTTCAGAAATAAAGACTAAACTTAGAAGGAACACAAAAGTGAATAAACACTTTCTTAAGAGAAACAGAAGTTGAAATGAACAATAATTTTAAAAATCAAAAAAGAAATAACAAACAAAATAAAGGCTCCAAGAAACAGTGACAAGTATTCAAGATATACAAAGGAGAGCTGACAAACAGGTAATAGACTCTGCAGAAACCCAGGGTAGGAGAAATGCTGTAAATGATAATTCAGGAAAATTTCCATAAATTAAAAGAGGTTCGAAATTCCATATTGAAAGATTACAGCGCAGACCTGGGAATATCAACACTAAGACATATTCTTGTGAAATTATTGGACTTTAAAGAAAAGAGGGAAAAACAAACTATGAACATCTAGACAAAAACAGCAAGTGGCTTATAAGGGGAAAAATATGTTCTCATCAGACTTTTTGACAACACTTTATGCAAGAAGAAAATGAAATAGCATACTTAGGATACGCAAGAAAAGGTAAGCCAAGGATTTTATATCCCACCAAGCTGACTTCATGGACAAAGAGCGCTATTGATATTATGAATGCGCAAGCATTAAACACACAGGTACTTGTAGAACTACAGCTATTATCAGGGGAAGGTATAGCATGAATTGCTGCATGGAGCTTAGACAGTGCAGATACAGCACATCTATTTAAAAACAGCAGAATAGGGAAAGCATATACAAAAATTATTTTCAATAATTATGTTAGTGGTGGTAATTATAAAATTGTTATCCTGAGACTACTATGTATGTAATATGGAGCAAACTGAATGAATAATTATGGGATACTCTATGTCCTCGAGAACCAGGATTCTGATGTAGAAGGAAAGAAGATTCCTTTGTAATATGGAAGAGATTAAATTAAAAACCATGTGGTCCTTTTTTTGAATTGGAAATATCAGTGTGAACTCATGGTGTATATTATTTTTTAAATGTCCTCTGAAGGGGGCTAGAAACAATGCCCAACCCATGGGCACTGAACACCCCTCGTGTCTAGATTGTGGTCTTGACATGCCATTTCCCACTACAAACAAAAACCAAAAAAACAAATCCAGGACTTCTTGGAGAAATGGCTGATGCCAAGTCTGGGACAGTAAAAGCTTAAGATGAGGCCGGACCATTTTGTCAAATGCGATAGCAAGAAAGTTAGGAAAGACTGCTTGGGCCGAGTCAACCCGGGAGCCAACTTCATTTTCCCTCTGGCCAAAGATGAAAAAATTTGAATTTCAGCCAAGGGTAATAATTGCAAAGGATCACACTTCATCAAGTTGGTTAAATCATGAGTTCATACTGATTTTTTTTTTCCCAAAAAAATCCTTTTCAGAATGACAGAGAGCTAGTTAGTTCATTCTTCTGAAAATTGGAACATACAAGGAAAGAATTAAGTGCTGATCTTGCTTGTCCTCTGTGAACTGTATTTCCTGGTGACAAATAGCAGCAGCACACAGGGAAGCATCTCTTTGCAGAAGTATCCCAGCTCATAAACGAACGTGAGGCGACAGAACCAGACTGTCAGCATTTTGCAATCCCCAATGAATCAGCGGGCCACGCCCTGAGCATCACCGCAGCTGCTGGCGTCGCAGACGGGCAGCCAGCACGTGCGCCCCGATGGGGGACATCCCACCACCTGTCCTCCTGCCAGAGGGGCTGCACCTCCTCCGGTCCGGCTCTGGGTGTGACTGCCGACGTGCAGGAAATCCGGGAGACAGCGGAATGCGCTGAGCTGCGCAGGGGGGTGGGGATGCAGTCGGCACAGTCTGGGCTGCGGGAGACTCTGCACCCCACATGCTTTGGGTTTTCAACAGGGAAATTGTACTGAAAATAAAGAGATGGAGAAGAAACCTGTAAATTAAAAAGAACGTAAGAGGCAGAACAAAAACTTATTCAGGGACAAGTGTAAATGATGTGTCCAGAGAGACACACTTGTGTGATGAAACTACAGAGGAAGCCCCTAGAGGATCGCTATGGGCCCCAGGCTGGGGGCTGATTTGGGGCAGCAGGAGGGGTTGACCCCGGTCTGGCACACGTGAGGGGCCTCAGGTGGCTGCCACGTTCTCTCTCTTGGCCTGGGTGGTGGTTATAAAGGCGTTTGCCTTATGATAACTCATTAATCTATACCTTCATGTTTGTGTAGTTTTTGTCTGTGTGTTTTGTTTTATGATAAAGAGGTTTTAAGAATGTGTCTGGCACAGCGCCTGGAACATCGACCTCTGATAAACTTTAGCCTCTCCTGCCCCCGCTGCAAGGTGACGTGGATCTGACCTCCTCGTGCTGGCGCTGGGCTCTGCACCATACACAGGCCCCCTCGTTTATTACCCTGCCACCCACCCCACCGTGGGCCCTGAGAAGGCAGGACCGCGTCTCCCTGTTCACTTTGGTGTCCCCAGCACCCGGCGCCCTGCAGGCATTCAGATCTCGTTTGTGGGGCGAGTGAGCCAGTGAGTGTGCTTGGCAGTTGCAGATGCTCAGTCTGCGCGTGGGCGGATCTCAAAGCTGTGCTTACCCATGGCCGGGGCAGATGGAGACCAGGGGTATCTGCGGTGTACGGTCCCGGTCCAGCTTGCAGGGAGGGCCACGAGGTGTCCCCGAGGAGCAGCCAGGCTGTGGAGGCCGCCGCAGTTCTTTGGTGGAGCTGCCTCTGGGACAGGTGTTCCGCAGCCCGGCCACCTGCTGCTCCTCCCTGGACCTTGGTCCCTGTTGGAGCTGTGGCCCTGACTCGGCCGTCAGCCTCGTGTGCTGTGGTTCCCCTCAGGCTCCGCCAGGAGAAGACAGACACCGTCCGTTGCATCAAGTCCTGCCGCCCCAACGACGTCACTTGCGTGTTCGACCCGGTGCACACCATCTCCCACACCGTCATCTCGCTGCCCACCTTCCGCGAGTTCACCCGCCCTGAAGGTGAGTGCAGTTGGTGTGGGGTCCCGGGGCCCCCAGGGGCCTCCTCCTGCTTGAGCCGGGGGCTTGGCCTGCAGGAGCCATTCCTTGCGGATGTGGCTGGGGTGGAAATGTGGCCTTTGCTGGCCTCTGCCTCTGCTCCCCGCACCCAGCCTGCACCACTCCAGCCCCTCCCTGGCTCTCGGTCTGGGGGGTCCTTTCTCACTGGTAACAGTCGGTAACAGTCGTTCTTCAGGCAGCCACTAAGTGTCAGTTCTGTGCCCTGCACTGGGGAGTCAGGGAGGGCCTCTTGTAAGAAGTGAGCTCCATGCTGGGGCCTGAGTCGTGAATAGTAGATGACCGAGTGAGAGAAGGAAAAGGGGAGAGGAGGGTGCTGAGCGGAGCGGGACACAGCTGGGAAGGCCTGGAGGTTAGGGGACACTGTGGGCATTTGAGGACTTGAGCCAAGCTTTCTGGCTGGGGGGTAGAGCTTGGCAAGAGGTGGGCTGGGAGGATAAGCAAGAACCTGAACTTGGAGTTGGAGCTTCAACCCCAAGGCTGTGCCTCCTGTGCGCCAGGGCCGGTGCCCTCCCCAGACACCCCTCCCTCTGCGGAGTCTCTGTGCTGGGCTCCAGAGGGGCGCGCCATCGTTAATTCACTCAGCAGGCGTGGACGGAGGCCCCTCTGTGTCAGGCTCAAGGCCAGGCCCTGGGGACACAGTCATAAGAAAAGAGTCCTCTCACGCTCTCGGGGAAGACATACAATTGAGGCAGACATGACAACGCCGTGTTTACTCTATGACACAGTCATGTGGGGTAACCTGGCCGTGGTGGTGGGAGGGCAGAGAGACTCCCCCGCGATGGGGTTGCAAAGGAGCAAGTCCCGCCCCGGCTCCCCTGCACGCTGGCTCGTCCGTCTAGAGAAGGAAAGATGCAGAGTCTCACAGGCGGGCACAGACTCGGGTCGGAGAAGATCACAAACTGGTCTTTGCCTTGTGCAAAATGATGGGGTTTCCCCAAACCACACACAAACCCTTCCCAAATCCCTAACGGCCGTTCTCGTGGCCTCTCTGGCCAGTGCTGGGCTGTGACTTGGCTACCAGCAGGGAGTTGGGTGTGGCTAGGGACACCTGCTGGCATCTTGGGCCCAGGAAATCCAGACTCTGACCTTCAGTGGGCACCTGCTGGCTTCCTCATCCACCTTGCAGATGAGGAAACCGAGGCGCAGGGAGAGGACACCCCAGGATCGCCCAGACCTGGGCGAGTGTACGCTCGTGGCTCTCAGGCAGGGTGGTTTGCCCAGCTCCTCTGTCAGGGGGTCTGGGAGATGGACGCAGCCTCCGACTGCCCGGCCCACCCTCAGGGCCGCCCCTCTGGCCTGCAGCACTGTGGGCAGGGAGGAAGCTGCTCCTTTGGCCTTCCTGCCCTCTCTCCCTTTGTCCCCTCGCCCATGTCCCTCCCCTGACCCACAGTCATGACTCCTTCGTGCTGGCACTACCACGGAGTAGCTCCATGACCTCCAGGAAGATCCCAGATCTCTCAAGACCTCTGTTTCCCCACTGATCAAACAGGGATAGGCTATGATACAGGGAGCTCAGGACCCCTCCTCTGTCCCCAAGGGTGGGTTCCTGGGGTGGGCTGGGGCCTGGAACTATGCCGTTTCCCACGCGTGACCTCTCGCTGCAGAGATCATCTTTCTCCGGGCCATCACACCGCCGCACCCTGCCAGCCAGGCCAACATCATCTTCGACATCACAGAAGGGAACCTGCGGGACTCCTTTGACATCATCAAGCGCTACATGGACGGCATGACCGTGGGTGAGTGGCTGGAGACGTCGCGCCTGTCCAGGCCCCCCACCCCCACCCGCAGAGGTTGTGCCAGGTGGGCAGGAGAACCCCCGGACCAGCACAGCTCCCGTCCGAGTCCCCTTCCCAAATCCAGTCCCGCCTGTCCTTCAGGGGCCAGCGCCGAACCCCACAGCCCCTGGTCAGTCTCAGCTGGAGGAGCAGCCTGGGATCTGACCCCAGGTGGCCCTTCTGGGCCTCAGTCTCCCCATCAGCAAAATGGGCAGGTTAAAGAGACCTCTCTGGCTCACAACCATGACTTTCAAGTGATACTACACAAGCGGAGCGCTTGTCCCGGGGCTCAATACAGTCCTGCAGTCAGTGGGAGCTAATAGGATTTTTATTGGTGCAACCGGAGGGGCAGCAAAGTAGGGGTCAGAGGACCTGAGCTCTTGTCTCGGCCTCGGAACTGACTTGACTTGCATGTGGCCTTGAGAGTCGCTGTCCCCGCCCCACTTGTCCGTTGGTAAGAGGACCAGGGTCCAGCCATCGCTCACAGCCCCCTGGACGTGACGCTTGCTGCTCCCCTCCCTGGAGATTCGGTGTCTGGGGAGCGTGAAGGAGGCCTGGGCAGGGGGCGGGGGAAGGGTGCTTCGTGGAGGTGGCGCCGGAGGGAGGACTTGGGGTTGACCAGGCAGAGGGAACGGCCAAGGCAGCGCCTGGAGAGGAGAGGCCAGGGGGTTGGAAGCTCCACTCTGCACTCTGGCTGGAGGGAGTGTGACAGCGCGGGCTGGGGGGGGGGGTGGCTCACAGGCTGGGGCAGGACCCTCCCTGGCTGGGGACAGGCTTTAATGACAACCTGCGCATCTGAGGAGACACGCAGACCCACCCCACTGTGCAAGCTTGTTTCCGTCATTCATAGCACCTCTCCCGAACTGTCACATCTTAAAGCATTCGTGGGGAGTAAAACTGGTTACATCTGCCATTTTGGGTTTAAATTTATACTCTGAACACTTTCAAGGCAGCCGAGCAACGGAGGGCAGTCCCTGCCATCACCTGGGCCTCAGTTTCCCCACTGTGAATGGGGGGGTAGGCTTCATAGTCTCTCAGGCCCCGAGTCTGTGGTCTCGAGCGGAGCCGGCGTCCGCGCAGGTGGCGCCGGGCAGAGTGTTGCAGCGTGGCCTCCAGGTGGCGCCGTGGGACCTCGGAAGTGCAGTCCGCGCGCCCCAGACCCGAAGGCTGTTGCGCGGCAGCCGAGGGAGGGAGTCGTTACTCGCCTCTTGCCAAAGAGCCATTTATAGCAACTTTACAAGCTCTTAAATGGGTTTGCATGTTGTAAACATGACTGAGTCATCCGAGGGCTCCCCCGCAGCCGCCTCCTCCGCTAGTTGGCAGCGGGAATAATTAGTTAATTACAATTAATGGCGCATTAGCCCCCGCCGGGATCGCGGGAGGGCGAGTGCCATTGTCAGCAGTCACAAAGCTGCTACTTGCCCCTGAGTCACAGCCCACGCCGGGCCTCGTTTTACCCGGCTGTACATGAGAGTTAGACAAAGAGACCCTCGGGGCCCTGCAGCCCCCTGTGCGTGCGGGCAGACGGCAGGAGGTGGGGTCGGGGGTCTGTCCTGCCGTGCTGGGGGCGGTGAGCACCCTGACACCGGCCCACAGAAGCCCTCCACATGCCACCCTGCTTGCCGCTGGCCTGACACGGGCCAGCCCTAGGGTGACTGCCGGCTGTGGGAACCATGAGTGTGGAATCACAGAACCTTCCAGCTCCCTCGTTCATGCTTTCAGTTCTAAATTCTTTCTGAGCCCCCGTCTGGACCAGACCCTGGGCCGGGCCTTGTGGAGACAGAGATGGGTAGATACAATGTAGCCCTTGCCCATGGCGGCTTGTGTCCCAGGGGGGAAGCGAGGCCACCCCGTACCCATGTCATCGGAGATACTGAAACAGGCGTGCGCAGAGACGGGGCCTCCACAGCCTGCGAGGGCTCTCTCGGGGGCGGGTTCCTTGCGGGTTTTCATCTTCAGTTCCCAGCTGAATCCCCCGGGTGACCTGAGCCGGGCCTGGAACCGGCGCCCACCTGCGCCTCTCTCTGGCCTGTCTGCGCTCCAGACAGAACCGACCTGGGAGCTTCAGTTTCTCAGCTTCCCACCCTCTGGGGCAGAAAATCCTGGCCTGTCAGAGCAGGGAGCTCCCAGAGACCATCTCTTCCAACCCCTTCTGCTGCAGGGGGGGAAACTGAGGCCCATAGAGGCTGGGAGGGTTGCCAGTCTTCTCACAGTGACACAGGGCACGGTGGGCGATGGAACAGAGCCCCAGGGGGCGAGAGGTGACTACAGGTGCCATTCCCTGAAGTGGGATTCCTGGGAACGGAATGTGGATCCGGCTGCAAGGACCAAGTGGCTTCCCCTCAGCGTGCTTAGGCACGGGTGCCCTGGCCTGTGGAATCCGGGCTGGGGCTGCACAGGGGAGGGGCCCAGCCTGGCCCTGGAGCCCGCCCTGCCTGTAGTCCAGCGTGTTTGCAGGATGTCCCATCTGGCTGGGCACCCAGAGTGTACCTGGCGCCAGGGTCATCTCTCAGGTGGAGGACTGAGAACCGGGGAGCCAGGTCCTGCCAGGCTGGGCCTGAGGCTGGCTTCTGGCTATGCTCTTGTCTCTGTATCCGCTGGTCTCTGACCTTGTTCCTCTGCTTGGACTCTCTTCCCTGGGCCTCCATCCCCTGCCTCTTCTGGCCAGAATAACTTCTGATACCCCGGGGCCTTCCTGGCCTGCGGGGGCAGTTGTCTGGGAGCACAGCTCCAGGCCTGTCCCCTGGCGTAGGATTGTTCTGCCGCTGGACGCGAGCCCAGGCGTGGAGCAGCCCGGGGAGGGCAGGATCCCCGGCACCTCACCTCGCCGCTCCTTGGCATCGCCGAGCACTTTCACCTGCTTTCTTCTTTGGTGCCCCCAAACACCGCCAGGGACGGCCACGATTGTCTCCCTTGGGCGAAGGACGGAACTGAGTTCAGTGCCGCCTGAGACCGTGCGGCTGAAAAACCGCAGAGCCGGTTTGAGCAGCGCAGGGCTCACTCCAGGCCACGTCTTAGACAGAAACCGTTTAAGTCAGTGCAGAGGGAGAAGCCGTCTTCTGGGGCCACTCAAACTGCCACCTGCTGCTCCCTGCCGGGGGTGAGAGGCTCCAGAGCCGCACACCTGCCCGCTCCAGGCCACACCCTGCGTGGACACAGGGCGCCAGGATCGGGAAGGCCCCGGAAGAGGCCAGGCCTGAGCTGAGTCTTGTTGCATGTGAAGGAGTGACGCTTGCTGAGCTCCTGTGATGACCGAGGGCTGGCATTCCGTCATCGCCGTGACTCAGTGACATGAGGGGATCATCCCTTCTAAAGAACAAGGGAGCGAGGGCCAGAGAGGACAGGGACTTGCCCGAGACCACGTGGCACTGGAGGCTGGAGCGGGCCTGGTGCACTTCTTCCCTGAACACCACATTTCCCCAGAGCTGGAGCCCACGCATGGCCAGTGCTGACCTGGGCAGAGTTGCCGAGAGTTTGGGTGGTCCAGAAAGACAACTAGTTTACAAGCCGCCAGGCCCCCGGGGCCACTGTGTTCAGCCCTCCTGACGTAACAGGAAAAGAGGGAGAGGATGCCCGGGGTCTACTAAGAACCTGAAAGGGCCAGGTCTTCCTCTAATGCAGCCTTCAAAGCCCAGTGCTTAGTGGGATCAGGAGCCTCTGCGGCAGGCCGAGCTGTGTCTCTGCAGAGCCCCGCGCATTCCTCCTTAACCGGCTGTCAATGAAACATGAAGAAAGCGTTTCCAACCTGGGCAAAAACGCTCTATTGATGCCTGAGGCATTCTCGGGCCACTACAAAGCCTGCCTTATGCACCTCTGGATTCTTAGCTCTGTGGGGCACAGGTTATAATCGGGGGTGCCCCGGGAATGGGTCTTCCAAGTAGTAACTCCCAAGAGATGACTAAGGGGAGCCCGGCCCACAGCAGCACAGGCCATCTTATCACCAGCCTGCGGAGGAGACAGCTGGGGCCCACCCAGGCCCTCTGGGCCGCTGGGCTGCAGCTGGCACCCGAGCCTCCTGACCACACTTCTCAGCTCTCTCTTTTTCTAGGGGGGCAAAACCTATCTGTGATGAGGGTCTGCTTTGCCAAAATTTCTGTTAAAACCTCACCAAAGCCAGGAGGAGCCAGAGAGCACGCAGGTGACGTGCGTTTCTGGCCACTGCCTGTTTTTGCATGTGACCCCTGACCCTCAGGCCTGCAGGGTTGTGGTGACCTCCCCAGTGGACTGCGTAGCTTTCTGCAGCCACAGATGTGTGACAGAGCAGTCAGGGGGGGCTTCTTGGAAGAGGTAACACAAATGCTGGGTCTTGAGGGCCAAGTAGGCGAGAGTCGGACAAAGAGGCATCTCTGCACAGCGGGGGCTGAAGGGACAGGGCCAGGCCTTGATGAATGTTCTCTAGGGGCCACAGGGAGCCACTGGAGGTCTGGGAAGCTCCTCGGGAGGCTCGTGCTGCCCACGGCACTTCTAGATCCCCCTGCTTTGTTTAACCCACCCCACCTCCTGCAGCTTGAGTGGTGCTTGTGCCCACTCAGCAGGTGAGAAGACTGAGGCCAGAGGAGCTAAGTCACTTGCCAGGATCTCCCAGCCAGGGAGTGTGTGAGGACCAGGGTTACACCTGGGGCTGCCCGACTCCAGGGCTTCCCACCCCCATGGTCTGCATGAAGTCCCATTTTTCTCCAGCCTACGCCAGCTGGCGTCTACACTGGCCAGCAGGAGTTGGGTCTGGGTCCCAGCCAGAGCAGAGAAGTAGTGAAGCCTCTCCTTTTAAACAGTCCCAGCGCTCCCAGCCATGGGGTCTTGGGTCCTGGGCCACCCCTTTGTGAGTGAAGACCTCCCTTGAGGTCCCTGTGGTCAAGAGGTGACATTCAAATGCCACCACACTGAGGCAGGGACAGGGTCCTGGAGCAGCGCTCTCCGATTCTTCACCCGCCAGGTGCTGGCAACTGTACCAAGCTGCTTCCCAGGACCCCCGGGCCTGCCTCCTCCCCTTCTGCTGCTGGTGGGTGCTGGCAGGAGGCCCAGGGCCTCCAGGAACCCTTGGAGCTCAGTGACACCCACCTGGTGACACCCACCCCTTCAGGCAGATTGTGGAGTTGGCTGCCATTTAGGGAGGTTGTTTATAGGCCGGGGCAGGACCCTCCCTGGCTGGGAACAGGCTTTAATTATAACCTGCGCATCTAAAAAGACACTCAGTCCCACTCCACTTCTCAAACTTGCTCCTGGGCAAGCCCTCTGATCCGGCTCAGCGTGGGTGTGCGGCTGGGCGTGGGGGCTGCGTAGGTGTATGTGAGAATATGAGGGGTGAGTGTGCGAGTGTGGGTGGGCGAGTGTGTGTACACAGCGCTTGATTTCTGAGCTGATTTATACTTTCTGGCTTGGAGAAAGAGGGCCCTGCAGAATCAAGGCCAGATCCCACGTCCCCAGCCCAAGGCCAGCCTGGGCCCAGGGACAGGATTTGGAGACTTTGCTGACACCTTTGCTTTGGAGTCACCTGGTGCCTCCCTGTGCATTCACCCCACGCGTGCACAGAACCCTTCACACCGTGCAGTTGGATTCCAGCAGTCTCAAGGGATGGCCACCCTGGCTGGCGTCACCATTTATATAAGAAAGATCTGAGTGCTGGCCCAGGGTCCCACAGCCAGCGAGTCGGAGCTGTGGTTCCCAGGCAGGTCCCATGTGAGCTCTCTGTTGCCCCCAGTCCCCTCTGCCTCCCGGGCATGTCCAAGGGCCCGGCTGGCGCAGGGTTCCCCCGAGAAGCCGAGGTTTGTGTCCTCATCCCGGCAGGGGCAAGGCGGGCGAGCACCATGGCAGCCAGAGCAGTCTGAATGGACGAGGGTTGAATAACGGGCGGCTCACCGTGGAGATGGTTACGGCATCAGGGTTAGAAAGGAAATGCCCTAATTACAGACCCCACTAAAGCACTTGGGTGAAACGATCCGTGTGACGGTGCCTTGCACGGCCTCTCGCATAGTAGGGACGCAGAGTGTAAGTACTGATAACCCAGTGTTTTATCAGTATCAGTTCTTTCTTGTTTAAAAAAATGTTTTGTTTTTAGAGACGGTCTCGCTCTGTCACATAGGCTAGAGTGTGGTGGCATGACCATAGCTCATTGTAACCTTAAACTCCTGGGCTCGCTCCATCCTCCTGCCTCAGCCTCTGAGTAGCTGGGTCTGCAGGCACATGCCACCATGCCCAAATAATTTTTAAATTTTTTGTAGAAATGGAGTCTCGCTATGTTGCCCAGGCTGGTCTTGAACTCTTGGCCTCAAGTGGTCCTCCCACCTTGGCCTCCCGAAGTGCTGGGATTGCAGGTGTGAGCCACCCCGCCTGGCCTATTCTTTCTAGTTTGGTCTTGTGTAAGTGCCAGCCCTAACCAGGAAGTAGGTGAGGTTTGCGTGTGTGCAGGTCAGGTGAGTCGCAGAGGGGGCAGCCCGACAGAACACAGGAAACGGCAGAGCAGGATATTACTCGCGGCTCCGAGGGAAGAGGGCATCGTGCCTTGTAGGGCCCACGGGAAGGGGGAGCCATCAGGACAACAGGTGGGGAGCACACGCAAGACAGGGACCTGCGGGACTAAAACCTTTATTAGGGTCCAGGGTATAACCCGGGCAGGTCTCCCCTGGGGAGTTCTAATTGGTGGGTTTGGAGCCGGCAGGCCTGAGCTCTGTGGGGACACACTGGGACTGAGGTGGGGTCACTGTGGCATGTCTGGGCAGTATGCAAGGTGGCCTCTGAGTTTGACCAGTGTGCCAACACACGCCTACAGCACTCTCATGCCCCCTCTTAAAGATAGCTGCAAGATTTTACATTCCGAAATAGCATTTTTAATTTCATCTGTTAGCACATAGGATTATTACCCTATTTCACGTTTACTGTTTGAAGAGCAGCGATGGGCGGGGTGGTCGTTTAGGGCGAAGTGCGCCTGGGTTTCAGTGGCCGTGGTCGGCTGTTCTGGGCTTGATGCTTTGTTCTGTTTCTAGCTGGGTGACTTCAGGCAGTTTACTTAACCCCTCTGGGCCTCGGTTTCCTTCTCACTAAAGTTGCCATGATAACATTTGCTTTGCTGTTGCAAGACCAAGGCAATGTGCTTATGTTAACGTGAGGTAAGCGTCGTCTGGCCCAGAGGCGGTTAGGATGACAGGTGAGCCGCTGGGAGGAGGCAGTTCCGAGCTGGAGGGCTGGTGGAGGCCCAGAGCCTGCCTAGGAAGCAGTGGCCAGAGCAAGGCGCACGGGCCAGTGCCAGGACTGTCCGGCCCCAGCAGCTCCACCCGCCTGTGAGCTGCTCAGCAGGCACGTCTCCCAGCCTGGGCTGCCGAGTCCCTCCTGGCTGGAAGCAGGTTGTGCCTCCCGAGTCCTGTCACCCTTGAATCATCTTATTCATTCACAGGAGCATCCTGGGTTACTGCTCTATGCCAGGGGCACTGGGTGCTGGGGGACAAATTCACATCCAGGCTACAGAGCCTGCTTTTAGGAAGTGGCCTACCAGTGTCCTTAGCATCCTGCCATGTGAGTTCTCATAGCTAAAAGTGCTTGTTTTTCAGGAGTTGGTTTTGTCCTTGTTAATGCCCCAGAGGGAAAGAGAAGTGGTGTGTGGCAAGGCTGCCATGTATAGTTGAATGTGTTTTGTACTATAAAACCCTGGGAAATACCATTGACAGCTCAGTCTATGTGCAGTGCACGACCTGCTCAACTGTACACAGTGGCCCCGATATGAGGGATTGTGAATGGAGATACCAACCTAGCCAGGCAAGGCCTCGGTCAAAGCTTAAAACTATCAGTTGTCCCAGCTAACAGGGCTCAGATCATCTCTTTAAAACCATTACCGCTTAAGGGGTTAAATATGCACTGCTGACCCCAACCTGCAGCCTGATTTGTAAGGTTTGGCCCGGGATCAGTACACATTACAAATGAGATTCAGAAATTCCACCTAAAAACAACAGCACAGCCGTCCCTGCCCAACGATGAGTGATTGGCCCTGTCCCGGCTTTCACGGCAAATCCCAGGGATTAGGCGCTTTCTCTTCTCTGGGAGGCACAGCCCTGTCACCCTGGGGGCCACGCCCTGGCCAGCAGCCAAGTGGTTTCCCGGGGTGATGGGCCCAGCCTCCTCCAGGCCTGGGATGACGCCACCTCCAGGCTGGTGGTGTTGCTGGGGGTGGTGGGAGGTAGAGGGCAGGGCAGGAGGGTCTCGGAGGGGACGAGGCAGAGGGACAGAAGGGACAAACACCTTTGTGCTCCCTGTGTGCTCCACATGGAGCCCCCCAGAGCAGAGATGCAGTCGATGGCATCAGCTCGGTGCTACGCCTGACCACGTGATTGCTCTACAACAGCGGCTGTTGTCCCCCCCAAGTGCTTGGAGGAGGGTCAGCAACCCCTAATTTCACAGCTGTGGAAACTCTCAGCGTCACCCCAGCTATACCGCTGGTGAGCCCCGTGGCAGCCCAGGGCTTGGACCGGCCTCCGGAGGGCTCGGTGGGGCGCAATAGGGCACAGTCTCTGCTTGGAGCCCACGTGAGTGGGGCGTGGTGGGGAAAGGTGGCCATCCTGCCCTGGGAGCCCCCAGGGGTCTGCTGCACCCCACTCTGCAGGCCTTCTTGGTGGGGCTCAGATGAGATGATGTGACTAAAAGAGTTTGGGAGATCACACTGCTCTGCACTCACGGTGTTCCCGCACACGGGACTGTCAGGGTCCCAGCAGGAGGGTGGAAGGGGACCAAACCCGAGACGCCTGCCTCTCCTGGGCGATGGCGCTCATCAAGCTTCGGGCTGGAAGACTCACCGCCTGGCAGGCAGCTGAAAATTTCTGTCCCCTGTGCCTGCTTGGTCCCCATGGACACGTGCCTGGGTCACCAGGGACTATGAATCGCAGGTACATGAAGACACGGGTGCACACTGAGCAGGTGTCATGAGCAGGTGTCTCTTGGGGAGTCAGGGAGGGCGCAGGGCAGGGACCAGGTGGGCAAGGAGCGTGTCCATGCACCCTGCAGTCAGCCAGAGGCCCAGCCCGGCGGGATCCTGTGATGCCTGTTGGTGGGTGACATTCGGCCACCAGACAGCCCTGGGAGCCGGCAGGCAGGGCTGGGGCCAGGCCATGTGGG
Source organism: Varecia variegata (assembly GCA_028533085.1). Classification (NCBI taxonomy): domain Eukaryota; kingdom Metazoa; phylum Chordata; class Mammalia; order Primates; family Lemuridae; genus Varecia; species Varecia variegata. Next base: position 2,852,446 of record CM052440.1, read on the forward strand.
CAGAGTCTAGGGACAAGAGGCCCTCTTGTGGCCTCTTGACAAGGCCAGCTGTGGGTCCTGGGACCCCAACATGCTGCCATTCTCGTGAGCCTCCTGGGGACTGAGCCCCCACCTGCACCATGGACCCATGCACCCATGTGGGCCGATTCTCAGACCTGCGGGTCCCCTGCTCCCAGACAATGTCACCTGGCTGTGAGGTCCCATGGGCTGAGCCTAACCAAAACACCTCTCCTCTCTCAGCAGCCTACTCGCATGTCGTGGTAAAATGTGCTCAGCCAGTCAGCTCCTAAAGCCAGAAGCCACCCCTCCCCACACCCACAGCCAGCGTTGCTGTCACTGCCGCGCGAAGCCCCGCCCTCCCCGTCCGTCCCTGCCGCCTGGCCAGAGAGACGTGCTCAGCCCGGACTCGCCCCGTCTCCCTCCTGTGCTTCTACCCTCTGCAATGCAGAGTGTACGGGGTAGGGATTCACGTCTGTCCGTCTGTCCATCGTGGTCACTGCTGCGTCCCTTAGAGCAGGCCCTGGCCCTGGGGCCCAGCGCTCGGGGTTGCCTAGGCTCCAGGCAGAGGTGAAGCCCCCGGGTCTGCCTGCTGGCTCCTCGGCCCTGCCTCTCTCGTCTTATCCCTCCCCTCCCCTCTGCTCCACTCCAGCACAACCAGCTCATGCCCCAGACTCCAGACGTCCCATGGCCTCTCTCTCTGCTCCTGGACTTTACCTTCTCTTCTTGGTAAACTCCTATTCATCCCTCAAAGCCCAGGTCAGCTGTCACCTCCTCTCAGATGCCCTCATGCGCCCCACATGCAGCATATGCTCCCTTCCTTTGTGCTCCCACAGCACCCTGCCTGAGCCTGGTTTGGAACTCTCCTCATACTCGTTCTTTCAAGTAATGTGCGCACTCCTGGGTGCAGGCCCTGCTCAAAGGGATGCAGCAGTGACCAAGACAGACATGAATCCCTGCCCTGCACACTTTGTGTTCCAGGGCTCGGAGCAGACCAGAAACAGTGTAGGATACACACCGTCGGATGGTGGTGAGTGCTGTGCACAGCAGGAGAAGAGGACGGTGGGGCAGGTGTGCAGTGGCCGTGCAATACGACTTTCAATCTGGTGGTTGGTGACATTTGTCAAAGACCCAGGAGCTGAGGAAATGACTCACATGGAGATCTGGAGGAAGAGGGTTCCAGGCAGAGGGAACAGCACCTGCAAAGTCCCTGAGGCAGGGTGGGCCTGCTGTGCCCACAAAGTCCTGGAGGCCCAGAAGAGGAGGAGTTTCTAAGAGGGCGGGGCAGGGGCAGCTGAGCCTGTCAGTGCTGCGAGTGTCACGTCAGATGGGGACCAAGGATCCGCCACTCGATTCAGCAGTGCCGAGGCCACGGGCAGCCTCCATGAGGCTGCTTCAGTGGAGCGGACGGAGGGAAGACACTGCAGTGGGTACTCCTGGGAGACTCCTTCTAGAACGTCTGCTGTGAACAGGAGCGGGAGTGTTGGTGCCGGCGGGAAGGGTGCAGTAAAGAGGGGAGTGCCAGGGGTCAGGGTGTTGGGAGGTTTTTGCTCGACTTTCTTTTCTTTTCTTTTTTTTTTTCTTGAGACAGAGTCTCACTCTGTTGCCCAGGCTAGAGTGAGTGCCATGGCATCAGCCTCGCTCACAGCAACCTCAAACTCCTGGGCTTAAGTGATCCTACTGCCTCAGCCTCCCGAGTAGCTGGGACTACAGGCATGCGCCACCATGCCCGGCTAATTTTTTTTTCCTATATATATTTTAGTTGGCCAGATAATTTCTTTCTATTTTTTTTAGTAGAGACGGGG
>CM052440.1:2854747-2898728 GCA_028533085.1 Varecia variegata
TAACTTGTGTTCATCATTAGCCTGTTAAAGGCGAGGGCTGGAGATGGGGCAGCAACGTCTGCTGTATGCTTTTGGTCTTCACTCTGCCAAGCGAATTCCCCGTGTCTACTAAAATGCTGCCCTTTATTTATTGAAAGACATTCTAGTGTGGTTTGTGTGTTATATCAAGTAAAGAATATTTAACACTTGAAAAAAAAAAAAGGGTCCCTATTCCCTTTGTTTCACCCAGTGCTTCCCAGACTCAGTGGCACCCCTCACGGCCCCAGGACCTGTGAATGTGCCCAGGCCTGGGTGGCCCAGTCCGTGGGAAGCCGTGCTCCCGCCCACTCCCTCCTCCCACCAACACGGGGTTGGGGGAGGGATGGATTTGCAGAAAAAGAACAAAGAAAACCTGAGGATGACATGATAGGCTCAAGGCCCTCAGTGACTCAAGCACGAGGTCCTGGAAACTTCTCCATTGTATAACAGGGAAAGAGGCCTCTGCTTTCTAAGACCCCGACCCGTCCTTCGAGCCAGCCCCACGGCACAGCTCCCCTGCTACAGGCTGCCCGCTACATGGCTGGAGGAGGGAAGGACAGGCTCTGGTTCTGGGAGCCCCAGGAAGATGGACCCTGGCTCCGGTGGGGTCAGTGCTTCCCTCCAGCTTTCTCCCAGATGGCCTGAAACCACCTCCGTCTTGACACACTTTTTCCTTAGAAAGTTATTTCTGCTGATGCAGGCATTTTTTAAAAGATATCATAAAGGTGCTGACATAAAACGATTCCTTAAATACACTGTCAAGTGGGGACAAAAGTTAGTGGCACAATAGTCCAGTCCCATCTTCATAAAAAGTAAAAAGCCGCAGGGAACACAGCGCAGAAGGCGGCAAGCCCTGCCCGCAGGAGGATCGGCAGCGGAGGAGCATTTACTTCCATGTTTAGGTTGTGTTCGCTTATTTGTAAATAACGTTTGAAATAAAAAGAGATAATCTTGTAAAAGAATGAATCCTGACCTTGGCTGCAAACACTGAGAGCACACAAAGTGTGCGCCAGCCCTAGGGGACGCTCTCAGCTGTGACGCTGTCACTGAGCACCCAGAGAGACGGCTCGGAAGGACCAAGTCCCGCCAGCCCCAGGCTTCTGTGGGCAGCCGGCTCTCCCCAGTCTGAGGGAGGACAGCAAGGGACGGTCCCTCCTCTCCACCGCTCCCGCGCCTGGCCCTACACGGTGCTGCACACGTAGAGGCGAAAATCAGGGCTACGCTGAGACTTGCAAATGCCATTTCTTTGTGGAAATCGGGGCTGATTTTGCCATGAGTCAGGGTTTCCATCCTCAGCAGATGTCAGCCCCCCTCCACGGCCCCTCTAAGCAGGACGCAAGTCTGAGCAGGGCCCTTCTCCCTCCGGGCCTGGGAGAGCCGTGGCCTCCCGAGATTGGCGAGGGGCCAACTGGCGGCCAACTCGAACGCCCCCCAACCGCCAGCTCAGAAGCCTCCCCCTCGGGATGAAAGGGAAGCTGGAGGGGGAGGCCTCTGTCCTAAGGGCTGACTGCTCCACTTGTCTTTAAATATCTCGAGGTAGTTAAGAAAACGGGGTGTGGGGAAAAGCTTTCGATCCAAACCATTTCCAACACGTGATCAATACAGAGACGACTAAGAAAAAGCTGAGACAGAAATAAGACAGAGATTTGCAGTCCTGTGCTCACAGCAGGCCGGCCTCGAGAGCAGGGGTGACAGAGCCACCCAAGGTGGGGGGCGGCGAGGGGCTCTGCCCAGTGCATCTGCAGCTGGGATGCCTGGTCTCTTCTCCCGGGAAATCTCTCTGGCCTTAAAGGCAAGGCCTGGGGCTTCTGCCTGGCAGAGGGCGAGGGACGCGCAGATCTGGACTTGGACACTGACGGCAGTGACCGAGCCAGGTGGTTAAGCTGCGCGAAGCACTAGTGGGGGGTCTCCCCCTCGAGACCGTGGTAATCACCATTCATTCCACTTTCTATGAATTCAACCACTAGCAGAGGATTTTTAAAAATGAGTCTTAATAGATTACATGGCCAAGGCAGGGAACTGCGGTTTACTGAGCGCTTGTCATGTGTCAGGCACTTCATACGCACTTACTTCACACTCCAGCCTGTCGGCCGGATATTATGATTATTCCCATTTCACAGAGGAGGACATTGAGGCTCAGAGGAAGTAATGTTCTTAGGTCAACCAGTTTAAAAGCAGTGTCTGACTCTTTCTTTCATCTAAAGTTGGTAAACTTACAGCCCTTGGGCCAAACACAGCCTGCCATCTGTTTTTGCAAATAAAGTTTTATTGGAGGCTGGGCGCAGTGGCTCACGCCTGTAATCCTAGCACTTGGGAGGCCGAGGCGGGCGGATTGTTTGAGCTCAGGAGTTCGAGACCAGCCTGAGCAAGAGCGAGACCCCATCTCTACTAAAAAAAAAAAAAAATAGGAAGAAATTATCTGGCCAACTAAAAATATATATATAAAAAAAAAAAATTAGCCGGGCATGGTGGCGCATGCCTGTAGTCCCTGCTCCTCGGGAGGCTGAGGCAGTAGGATCGCTTAAGCCCAGGAGTTTGAGGTTGCTGTGAGCTAGGCTGACACCACGGCACTCACTCTAGCCCGGGCAACAAAGCGAGACTCTGTCTCAAAAAAAAAAAAAAAAAAAAAAAAGTTTTATTGGAACATGGCCACGCCCATCTGTTTACATATGGCCATGGCTGCTCTGACTATGAGACCACAAGGCCCACAATGCCTAAAATATTCGCTGTCCAGCCCCATCCTAAAGACTATGCAGACCCTCGGATTCCAGAGGCCTGGAGCACCCCGCCAGCCCTGGCGGCAGCGTGTCTTACCAATACAGTTGCCTAGAGCATCTTGTATAAAGCCACTCTTGCACTGTAGCTTGGGTCTGCAGCGGAAGGATCCCAGAGTATTCTGACAGATAAAATCGGGGAGGCAGTTATGAATACCACTCTCACACTCGTCAATATCTGGTACATCATAAAAAAAGGAAATTGTTAGCAAGAGTCCTGCAGAAGCATCTTACAACACTTTAAAATCACAAGAAAGTTCTTTTTAATGCTCATTACTCAGAATATAACCCGAAATATCCCAGTAGAGAGCTCACGCACAACAAGGGGCAAGAGCTGAACAGTGCTCCAGTCGCTAAAGACGTAACATGCTGACTTTTTTTGCCAAGGCTCTTAAGAGGCAAACTTTCTGTTATATAATAAATTACCCAGGCATTTTCCTGGCAGATATATGTATTATTATTCATTCGGGCTAAGTGTGTGTTTGGTTTAGCTCATAAAGCAATTATCTTAGTGGTAATAAACACAGTCTCTATAAACTTATTCATTCTGAAGTCTTCACGACATTGCAAGTATTAACAATGGTTTTTGTCATGATAGGATGTGAAAGGCTGCCCTTCCCTTGAAGTTCATGCCTGACCAATGTGCAAATGTGTATACTCAGCTGGCTCGACCGCTGGGGTCTTGGGGGCCCCGCCGCCCAGCCAGTGCGCAGGGGTGGGGCGGACTGAGCTCGCTCAAAGGCCCTCAGATGTCAGGAGGGTGCGTCTTGCTTTTGAGTCACCCTCCTAATTCAATAATCAACATTTTTATACGAGTGGTTTTGTCTTTCTGAAAGGTTTAAAACCCTCTGCAAAAAACCACGTTCTAAAAGATCCTCATCAGAGCCTTATCTGCCAAATAACATCTCTGGCTCGGCGGGAAAAGGCCGGCAGCCAGAAATGTCATGTCTTCATGCAGTGGACGGGGATGTGCTTTGAACTTCAGGGAAGCCTGGAACCAGATGGAAGGCAGCTGTCGTGCAAAAATAGTTGTGTTTTCTTTTGTTTTTGTTTTTTTGTAGAAAGCACATGGGAGCACTTGACTTTCATGCCTGTTTTTAAATGATCATGCACTGAGCCTTTTTAGAAATCCAAATTTGCCATCATGAACTCAGCACTGTAAGGCGGCAAAGCTCTCCTGACGGTACCAGCGCACGACTGTCAACTCTTTAAACGTCCTACACGTCACTGTCAGCACTTTCACTTCCCATCCCATCCGCCCAGGACACCCCGCGTTTTGGTCACGCAGGTCTAACCACCTCCCCCTGCAGAGGAGCAGGCACAGCACCCCCGAGACCAGACCCCACACCCCAGGGCCCACCGCCGCCCCTCCCACCACGCCCTGTCTACACCCAGGGGAGGAGGAGTTAGAGTCGGAGAATTCCGTACCTTTGCAGTTATTGTCCTCTGTGAGCTCATAGCCAGTCCCGCAGCTGCTGTCCCGCTGGCAGCGGAAAGAGCCCACCGTGTTGATGCAGGATTCTCCGAGCCGGCAGTTGTGGCTGCCCGTGATGCATTCGTTGACATCTGGAAGAGCCCAAAGTGACGCAAGAGTAACCAGCTAGAACAGTACTTGTGCTTTCTCAGAAGGAATGCACCAAACGCCACCATGGACGTGCTTCCCTGCACCCATCCCGTCCCCCACTCAAACCAAGCTGAGTGCCACCACACGCTGATCCAGGCCGCACATGGGAGCAGAGCTGCGGGGACTCGTCACCAAGTCAAAAGCAGCAATTTCTCTGCCCTGCGAAGCTTCAGCTCTCTCGCTCTAAGTGCCAGCCTTGGGCTGCAGTCATGTGGTCCCCAAGAACCCCACGGGCAGCATCTTCCCTATCGCCCCATCTCACAGAGGAGGGGGCAGAGAGGCTGAGGGATATACCCAGGCCCACTGAGCAGATCCTGGATCCGGAGCCCATGGGACCCCAAACCCAATCCTCTTTCCCAGCCCCGGTGTTTGCATTCCCCTGGACCAGAGCCTTGGCTGGGCCGCGGCGAGGCAGCCACCAGGGAGTGCTGGAAGGCCGGTGCCGGGCTGCTCTCCACCCGCACGCAGGGCCCCAGCTGTGCAAGGCAGACCCTGCTCGGACCTTAAGCAGGGATTCCTGAGTGCCAGCGACCTGCCAGTCCAGCTGGCACCCGGGCTGGAGACACGTACCTTCGCAGGAGACACCATCAGGCAGCAGCTGGTAGCCCACAAAGCAGGAGCAGACCACCTCGTCCCCGGTGTCTCGGCACTGCTGCTTGCAGGGCCCGCCGCCTGGAATCAGAGCGGGTGTGAGCAGGGCCCCAGACACCTGTGGTTTTCTAGCTCTGTCCAGACTGGGTCAGAGAAAGGCCCTCAGGGCAGATGGACACAAGAAGGCAGACTCCCTGGGCTGCAGCCCACCCCAGCCCTGACAGGAGACGGCCCGAAGCCTGGCTCCCAGAACTGCCTCAGGTCCGACAAGGCAGGTGGCAGGCAGGCGGCCTCTGCAGGTTACAGTGGAGCTGGCAGGGGTGAGGCAGAGAAGAGCACACCTGTTGCCACCAGCCACGGGCACCAAGGGAGTAGGAAGCCAGGCCCCGAACAGCCTCAAATACCTGCCCCCCACATAACCCTCAAGCTGGCCCAGATGCCCCATCCCCAGCGCCACAGCCTCAGCTCCTGCGGCCACTACCTGGCTGTGGCTGCAGCCTCCCCCTACCTGGGCTCCCTGAGCATCCCGGGTACCACCCCTGCAACCACACTTCCTACAGGGAGGCCAGAGTCACGCTCAAAGTGCACATCTCACCAGGACACGCATCTGCCAGGGAAAGGTCCCACGAGACGCATCTCTAACTGCTGCCCAGGCCCGCGGGGCCCTGCCCACTCCTCTGGCCTCTCCCTCAGTCCTTCTAGCCCCGCCCAGGGCCCTGCATCCTTCACAAAGCTGCAGGTTTCCACGCTGCTGCCCCCAAGTCCCTTTCAGCATTATCATCCTGGCTAATCCAGCCTCGTCTGTGGCAAACTAACTATCCACCCCCCAGGGAGGATTACGAGGCTTTCTGGGGCTCTCTAGCCCTCTGTGCCAACTGGCTGTCACTGTACCCTGACTACATCACTTTGTGATTAAACTGGCTCCCTAATTAACACCCCAAGCACAGGGCAGGCCAGAGCAGACCTGCCAGTCTAGACATGCGGGAATGTTCCATGAAAGAGAAATAAAGTTTTATCACATGAAAAACAAACCTGCAAGGCCCTGCTTACTTTGAATTTGCAAACGTCTCCCTTGTGAGACAAATGATCATTAGTAATGGCAGTGGCACTACAGTCCCGGCTCCAGGGACACAAAGGCAAGTGACACTTAGCCCCCTCCCTTGAGGGGCCCCCAGCCCCAGGAGAAGCTGGTGGAGGCTGGCAGTCACCACTCAGAGCCTGGGAGCTTGGCATGCCCAGGTGGATGGAGGGCTTTAAGGCCAGCTCTCACCCCTCCTCCGTGAGCCCCCCCCGCCCGTCCCTGCCAGGCCCCAGCTCTGGAGGGGGCGAGATGGAGGAGCAGGGGGCCAGCAGTCCACGAGGGGCAGAAGCAGCTTCTGGTTGGGCCTAGCCACAGGGCACTGCCCAGGGTCAACCAAAGCAAAGCGAGGCCCAGACTTCCAGTGAGGTCAGCACTGACTTTCCTTCAGGTTTAATCAGCCACCAAATGGCTCACAGGAGACACCGGTGTCTCACCTCGGCAGCGGTCATTCAGGTACGGGTCCTCCTGTTCCGCCTCGACCTCAGAAATCTTAGCTAAGGGGGAAAAGAGACAGAGACAATCTTTATCCAAACACAGTGTCCATCTTATCTTAGAAGAAACCCCAAATACTTTCTCTTCTTGTCAAATCAGACAGTAATGCCCATTAGTAAATCTTATAAATAGCTAAGTATTAATTTTGTCCATTTTAAAATAGAATTTCACTTGTAAATGTGGGTTAAATCTCTACAAGATCAATTACAAAGAAAGAACACGGGCACCGGAATTGTCATCATTAACTTCACGCTGGGTGCTGTCATACGGTCCCAACCACTGGCCACCAGCAAATACAGTCACAGCCTCACCATCCACCCTCCAAGCCTAAAGCCGTGCACTCGGGTTGAACTGTGTCCCCAGACTGACTCTACCAAACAGAAGTATTTGTTTCTAAAGGCTTAATCTCAATTTCCGTACTTGTCGCAAGCCAGCGCTGGCCTGCGGACCCTCTGCGTGGCCCCCTGGGAGCACACGGTTGGCCCACCACGTGTGGCAGTGGCAGGAGGAAGGTGTGCCCCTACTGGGGGGAGAGGTGGAGAAGCCACCCCAGAGGAGGGAGCGTTTGAGGAAAGCCTGGGGCGGGGGCTGAAGCAGATAAAAGACCAGAGAGATAAAACATCTGGAGCCACAGAAACCCCAGCCCATGCCCCGGAGCCTGCCAACCCTGCAGACGTAAATCAGCAAAATCCTCCCGGAGACACGGGGCAAATCCTCCACCAGGATGAAAAGTTTGGGTTTGTTGAATATGAAAACATCATCTCTGATTTCAAAAGCCGAGGAAGGAGCCGGAATGTGGTCCCAATCCCCCTTTACGACTGTGACATCTGAAATCAGCCGGATGGCGTCCCTGGGGCCTTGGAGGGCTTAAAAAATTAAGAACAAAAAGTGAAAGATGGGTCCATCTGATGCAGGAGCTCAAAGCCACGGAGATAGCGGCCAGTCTTAGAGACCACAGGTCCATGAGCGCTTCCCTCTTAACCCCTTCCTGCACCCTCCCCCTTTGTAACAGAGTGAGGACAAAACTCAGAGAGAGGAGGGAACAGGCCTGAAGCCATGCAGCAGGTTTGGGCAGGGCAGACTCCGCGTTTTTCCTGGTTATTTCCATATGGCACGAGAGACCACTGCACGACTGAAAGAGGTCACTAGACAACCACGAAGTCTCCTGAACCACATGACTGAGCCACGCCCCAGGGCTTCGGACCCATGGAGGACTGGGGGGGGAGGGCAGTGGTGGATGCACAGCTGGGGGCCCTCTGGAAGCGGCTCCTGGGGTCACGCACCCCTTTGCTGAGTATGTGTCTGTTATTCGAAAGAGCGAGGCCTGCTATGCCCCGGCTCCTCGCCCGCACGCCAGCTCCAGAGGGACAGAGGGCGTGGGCCAGCACTCGAAAGGCCAGGGTTCGCCTCCTCAAGTGTTGGTCGCGTGACCTTGAGCCTCAGATCCTCATCCAGGGAACAAGAGCAAGACCGGCCACCCACGCGGCCCTGGGCTGCTGGAGGGACAGGGTGAAATCGCCAGGGCAGATGCTTCTAGAGCCAGGGGCTGCCCCAAACGCGTTACACCCGTTCTCCCGCTTAATCCTCCCAGCAACCTGGCGAAGTGGGCTGCATCGTGGCCACTTCACCAATGAGGGGACTGAGGCCCAAGGGACACAAACGTGTGAGCCCAGATCCCAGGTGCTCAGCCCCACCCCACCACGGTGGCTCTCGGGTGAGGTAATAACAAACGTGAAGTAGCCCCGACAGCTAGACTCGGGCTGTGTTAAGGCTAAGGTGACGCACGTGCTCACTGTACCGTGACGGTCAATTGCACGTGTCAGCCTGGCTGGGCCTGGTACCCAGAGATTCGGTCAGACACTAGTCTGGACGTTGCTGTGAAGGTATTTTTTAGATGAGATTAATATTTAAGTAGGTAGATTCGAGGAAAGTCGATGACCCTCCATAATGTGGTGGGGACTCGTGGAACCAGTGGCCCTCCCACGGGAGGAAGGAGCCAGCCGACGGCCTCGACTCCGGCTGCACCCTCTCCTCCCGGCGTCTCCAGCCTGCCGGCTGCCCTGTGGGTTTGGGACCTGCCACCTCCACGACTGTGTGAGCCAAGTCCTTAAAACAGACCTCTCTCTCTCTCTGTCTCTCCCCCCACCCCCACATCCTGGAGAACTAAAGCTCTGCCCAGGAGGGAAGGGAGGGAAAAGTTACCCGTTTCTTGGAGGTCCCCGACGTCGCCGGGGGCGAAGTCTGCGGTCTCCTGGCCCTTGACGCAGCACGCCCTGAAGACCAGCCCGCACTGGTAGCCGACCATGAGGCTATACTCGCAGCTCTGGCCCTGGGCCTGGGCCGCCCGCCCCAGCAGACAGCAGTGGCAGCACCTCTGCAAACACAGCGGAGACTCCAGGTGGAGGAGCTGAACAGGTGGCCCGGCAGGGGCCCACGAGGGGGCCTCAGTGGGCCTCTCTGATCCCCCTTGTCCACGCACCCTGGACAGTGATGACGCATGTCCGACTTAGGGACCACTTCTAAATGTCGGCAGTAAATGGCAAAAGCAAGGAGGACCCCAAATCTTCCAGGTCTCAGTTTTGAAGGGAACCAGCACGAGCTCCACCTCCTCTCCCCCCATACATGACAGCCCCCAACATCCCTGCCCTGCCCAGCAGCCACCTGGCTCTGCTCACACCCCTCCAGGAAGAGGGTCACGCAGAGCTCCAAAGGGTCTGTCCTCTGCTATGCCGGGACAATGAACGGGCACCTCGTCTCTCCCCTCTTGCGTTAGGGGGTTTGGGCAGCAGGAACTGAGTTGTGCATTTGAAAAGCACAGGAACCTCAAGACAAGTCGTCAAGCAAGGGCAAGGGACAGGACCGCTGCCTGTCACCTGGAGCCCAGATCCCCGAGCCCCTGCGTCCTCACACCGGAGTCCCGGGGGCGACATTTGCCCTGATGCATGAAAACTCCACTTTAGTCCTTACTAAATGCTTATCCTACAGAGGGCACAGAATGTTCCAGATGCCCCCGCGGGAGCCGGGGGTTTGGTTTTCCCCTTTCTGTGGGGGCTGATGGGTCTTCCAGGCTGCTCCTTCCACCCCTCTGCTGCCAGAAAGTTACCGGAGCGTCAGCTACCTCGTCCCGTCCTGGGGTGAGTAATCCTTCTCGGAGGCACAAATCACTCATCTGCCAAAGCGACCTGCTCCCTCTCCTGTTTGAATGTTCCATGCTTTTTCCGCACCTCCCTTTCCCTCAAGTCTGGGGACACGGGCACAGCTATCTGCCAGGCAGAGGCGTCTGCAGGAACCAGCCCTGCCAGGGGGCAGTCACTGGATACCCGACACCACAGCGGCCCTGAAGGACCTGACTGGACTTGGGGTCCCAGGAGTGCTCAGGGAAGGGGATTATGCCCTTAGCTTACCTTCAGTGCAGGAGCCCCTGCGGGTCCCTGACAGGACTGCTGAGAGGCCATTTTGGAGTGTGGGCCTCTCTGGACCTCAGTTTCCTCCTCTAGGGTGGGTATGGAAGTCATGTGTTATCAGAGGCCTTAGTGAGGGCCCATTCTTAGCTCTGGGCCCTGACTGGTCTGGGGCAGGGAAGCTTGAGGGCCTCCTGGCCTCCTCACCTGAACTGAAAAGATTCTGAAGGCCCCAGATGACCCCTGCTCTGACCTCTGCATTTTGCCTAAAGCCTGGGGACGGGTCCTCAGGGCAAGGCCTGCTCACTTCAGCCCTGGTCCCCAGCACAGGGCTGGGTCCTGGGTGGAGGAGGAGGGACGCTTGAGTGGTCCTCCTGGGCCAGGTACCCCCTGCTGCTCACTAGGAAAGGTGGGCTGGGGCTGGGTGCTGACGGGCAGTGCTCAGCTGGGAGGGGACCCGGGTCTGCTGGCTAGCAGGGGATGGGCTGTACCTCCGCATGGTCCCCGGGTCCTCACCTTCACAAACATGGCCTCCAGGCTGGCGTTGTCACCCTGGGGCATGGCACAGCTGTCCTGCTCGTTGGCCAGGTTGATGCCGGTGGCGCAGTGCAGCTCCTCCAGCTGGCTGTGGCAGCACTGCTCCTGGACCATCCTGCGGGGAAGGGCGGGCTGGGCCAGGGCTCTGCGGGTGGGGCCTCCCCTGCCCCGCCCCCACAGACACACACACACAACACCTGGCATACAGAAGGCGCTCAATAAGTGTTCAGTTAGAAAGACTGAATGCAGAGTAGCCTCTGGGGTCAGAGTTGCGAGACCCAGTTGTGTCACTGGAGCGGCTGATTCACCTCTCTGAGCTCTGAGCCCACCCACAGAACATTCCCACCTATTTAAAACTGAAACTGAGCAGGTGCTGACTCCGTGCCAGACTCGCTCATCCGATTGTCAAGTCACACCCCACGGTCACACCGGCCTCCCGGCTTTAAATCCTGTGTCCACACTGACAGCTCCCCGTTTCCTTCTCTGGCCTCTCCCCTGCACTCCTGACCTGGGTCCCCAGCCACCCACTCGGGTCTCCACTTGGCTGTCCAAGGGGGACCTTGAACCCAACTCTACTCTCCCCTCACCCACAGCCCTCTCTCCACACCACCCCTTCCTGTCTAGGCAAATTCGGCAAATCCTGGGGCCACCTGCCTCCTCCTCTGAACCCCCCGCAGGGCACTCAAAGCTGTGTGAATTCCTAGGTGAGCTCCAACTCACCAGGAGCCCAAGGGCCCAGGTAACTCTGATCACTGCCACAAACAGGGCAGAGGGGGGCTGTGCAGGGGAGGGGCTGGAGGGCAGCGTACAGCACCTGGCGCTGCAGGGCGGTGACGCCGTTACAGCCAGGCAGCTCAGTGGCCAACTCACTAAGTGGCCTCAGACAGGTCCGTGGCCCCTGGTCTGTGTGCTCCCTGGGACAAGCCAATTGGCCTCCCAGAGCCTCAGTGAAACAAAGGGCTGGTCATTCACATTCGGTGACCTTCGAGTGGTGTCCTGGGCATTCAATAAGATGTTTTGGGGACGCTGTAATATAGAAAGTCACAATATCCGGCACATTTCCCGAGGCCCCATGCGATGAAGTAAGAACCAGCAGAAGTAAATCAAGGGTCCCTGGAGGCTGGACTGGCTCCCACGCTTCCCGTAAGAGAGAAGAAAGTCCCTTCAGCCACGCAGGTGAGGTTTCTCACATTTCAGGAAATCTCTCAACACATGTTTGAAAGTTACCCTGGCCGAGTGTAGACCATAAAACCAACGCCCAGTGCGTAGGTAAGAGGGTATTTTCTGTGTCCTCTGGGGCCCACTGGGGATTAAAGATAACTCCAAAACTTATCAAAGACACTGGAGAGTAGAAGCCAGTGACAAATTTAGTGGGGACTAAAATCCAAATTCACAAGCAGGGCCCAGAGCGCCCCTCGCTTTCTCCATCTGCACACGGAGGGGTTCGCCGGGCCGATGCCTCACTTTCTAAGTCTTTGATTTCAGGAAGTTTAATAAGAGTGGCTCCCTGCTATGGGGGGGAGCTGTGTGTCCCCAAAATTCATCTGTGGAAGTCATAATGGTCCCTAGTGCCCCTGAATGTGACCACATTTGGAGATGGGGCCTTTAACGGGGTGATTAGATCCTTTGGAAGTTCAGTGTGAGGCCTGGGTGTCCACACTCACGAGTGAGACGTGCCGCCCTCAAACCTCGTTACGACGTGGGCACATTACCCGTCCGGCATGAAAGAAAAGAGGTAATTCGGGTAAGACGAGGTCATCAGAGCAGGACCGTCATCCAACAGGACTGCTGTCCTTAGAGGAAGAGATTAGGACACAGAGGGAAGACCCAGAGAGGACACGGGGAAGACAGCACCTGCTGGCCAAGGAGAGGCCCCAGCGCAGCCAGCCCTGCCGAAGCCTCGTGTGGACTTCCAGCCCCCAAAACTGGGAGGACGCGACTGTCTGCTTAAGCCGCCCGGCCTGTGGCACTCTGTCCTGGCAGCCGGAGCAGGTGAATGCGCCCCACCGTTTGGCTGTGTGGTGGGGGTTTCACACGTTGTCTCTGATCATTATAGCAACCCTGAAGTGAGGGATCATGGTCCCCGTTTTACATTTGGGGAAACCGAGGCTCTGAGCTGGCTCGGGTCACCCATCGGGAAAGCCACCCAGGTTGGTCCAGCTCCCCAGCTCCAGCCCTGCTCTGGCCGGCGCAGACTGTGAACAGGGCTCGGCGCCAGACGCCAGCTTCGCTGCGGAGCTGCCAGCGCCCCCGACGCTCCCAGCGCCGGGCCGTGCCGAGAGCCAGCATCGCCGCCACACTCATCAGACGCCCCGTAAATCCCGACCACGGGGTCTTCCGGGCAATTCAAGCCGTGCGAGTTTCCTGTTTTCTCTTCCTTTGTTTGGTCTATAATGCTTTTGACTTTTCAAGAATTTCCTCAACCAGGATTTACGTCCGCCGTCACTGCTGGCAGACGGCGGCCCGTGCTGGTGCCAACACAAACGCAAACCTCAGAGTGAGGCGAACGAGACTTCCCTGCACGTTCTTTCCATGACAGCTCCCCGCCCCGCATCCCCCAGCTGCACGTGTCAGAGCCGCCCGGACTCGGATTAGAGGCAGAGAAAACAAACGTGTCAACTGCTGGCTGCTTTCACACTTGCCTCCCAGACACCTGCTCAGGGTTCAAATCCTCACGTCACCGTTACCAGCTGGGCACCCGGGGATCAGTGGTAACAAGGTTAAATGAGATAATATGCCTCAAATACTGGGCACAAAGTAGGTGCTCCATAGTCCAGCTGTTATTTTTACTATTATCTTTATGTTGATGATCAAGATTATCTATTTTCATCATTAATTCTAATTTTGAGGGACCTTGCATCAATTTAGAGAGAGAAGAATAAACTAGTCAACCCGGATGTTGGCTGTTGCATGAGGTGAACAACTGCCTGGTGGAACTCTTCGCGCTGGGCCTGCCTCGTCGGCTGTCTCAGGGTCTGCAGGCGGTTCATGTGTCCATTTGCAAAGAGTCACATGATCTCCTCTGCGCCCCACAACTGCCCCCATCTGGCTGCAGACCCCAATCTTCTTGCTTCCAGCCCAGTGAAGTGGACAGATATCCCGACAATCACAGGGCGGCCAGGAAGGGTGAGCCGAGGCCCGTGCGAGGCCCCTGAGCACACAGAGGACAGAGCAGCTCAGAGGGAGGCAGGGTCACCCACCGCACTGCCCACGGCCTGGGTGGATCCAGCCCGGGTGCCGGCCTCTCCCTGGGGTTCTGGCGCACACCGTCCCTACCCCCTCCGCGGTGCGCTAGGGGAACACTGTTGCAGTTAAACGGGAGCCACTGGCAAACATACCTGCATTCTTTGGACTCCGAGGCGTACGGCAGTGAGCAGTCCCTCTGCTGAGTGGCCATTCGATGTCCGTCTGCACAGCAAGTCTCCATGGGGACGGCGGTGCCCACTGCACAAGGAAGAGAACAAGCTGAGGGGCAGCTCACCACGCACCCCACGTGGTGCCCCAGCCAACCGCACCATCAGGACACGCGCTTCCGGAGGTCTCGACAAGAGCGCCAGGCTGGCTCTCAAAGGGCGGTGGGCACCAACAGCACATCCTTCAGTCACTCTGCAAACCTGTACTGAAAACTCCACGGGGACCCAGCTGGGAGCACACCCCCACTCTCCCTAGAAAGGCCTGAGTCCTCGACTGTTGCCTTCCGAATCCAACCTCGGACTGGATGCTGCAGCCCAGCACCCGAGTCCCAAGCACCCGTGGGCTGAACCCCCGCTCTGGCCACGCGCTGGAGATGCAGACGCGGCCCCTGCCTTCCAGCCAGCTGGCAGGACGGGCGGGTGCTGCTACAGAGGCCCGGCCGAGCTGCCGTCCCGCCCTGTGGTCAGGGAGCATCCAGGGCACAACTGACCCGACTCTCTCCAGAGTAGAGACTGGAAAAGGGGGTTGGGGGGGACTCAAATGCAACGAGCCCGTCAGGTAAGAAGGAGAGAACCCCCGTTTCTGGACCACGTCTGTGATCCACATCCACGTTCTCTCCTTTCATCTCTGTAGCAACCTGTAAGGGGCATCGTCCTCACGCCACAGATGAGGACATGGAGGCTGGTGATGGTCTCTGCCCTTGGTTTGCCACGAGACCCTCTTTTCTACAGAGGCAGAGACCTCCGAGGAGTCTGCAAGGACAGGGCTGGCAGGGCAGGGAGCCCCGGTTCAGACCAACACCAGCAGCTGCCTCGCCATGTTAGCTCCTGCTCACAGAGGGCAGATAAAAGGCTCACGTGCACCCAGCGGCCAGCCCACGCCCTCACGGCTAGACGAGCCAGGCCCTCGTGCCCCAGCCACAGCTGTGGCCCCCGTGGGTCCCCTCCCTGGCCCTTGGCTCATGGGAGAAGACCCCACCATGACCCAAGCAAGGAGCCACGGGATACCAAGGTGCCCACGTACTTGGCTCTCAGCTTAAGGGAACTGCATGCCGAGAAGTATTAGTACCGCCAGCCTCAGCTGCCGGGCAGGTCACCTCTCAGCAGGACATTACACAACTGGGCTTTAAGAAACACCAAGTTTTCTTACTAAGGGCTTTCCAGAACCCATGGGGTGAATCTGTCTTTTGTCCTCTTAGCCCTCGGCAGAAAAGCCAGTATGTGGCAGCCACAGAACTGAGTGGCTCGAGCACTTTCCTGCTCTGTGACTTCTTGCAGGTGACTTCCACCCCTCTGAGCCACAGCTTCCCCAGCGGTAGAATGGGGTGCAGAGGTGCTGAGAAGACGCTGAAGGTTATAAAGTTCCGAGCACAGAGCAAGCTGTCCGTAAACAGAGGCTTGATTATGTGTTAAATGATCGAAGAGACTAACTCCCCGAAAAGGAGGCGCAGCCCAGTCTCAGTGTACGAGTCCCCCCCACAGATGAGCTGCCCCCGCCCCACCCCAGAAAGGCAAACACAGGTGCAGAGCAGGTCCCTGCAGCCCCCAGCAGGGCAGGAACTGCCAGAGCTCTAGAAACAAGCTGGAAGTGACTCTGGCTGGGGAGGGTGGGCACTTTGAACCTTATTCTTAGCAGGACAATCAAATAAATTCTCTGGTCAGTCTGGAAACTTGGAATGCCCCTGGAATGCAGCTCGAATGTTCTGAGCAGCCCAGAGCTGGAATTTCTGCAGAGTGGAGCCGTCTGGGGGCTGTGCCGGGAGAGCTGGGAGCCTCACGGCTGCAGAATCAGCTCAGACCCCTTAGGCACGAGGCATCCACCCCGTCAGCTGAGGGAAAGCTCACGCACAGCCCATCAGAGAGACCATGAGCCTGGGCTGCACAGTGACAGGCAGAGGCGTGGGGAGCGGGGAGAAGGGCATCATCGTCCTTGTCACAAACACCCAGCCCTCACCAGGCCCCGACCCAGGAGGGCCCCGAGGACAAGGCCCCTCACTCACCACTCTCATCCCTCAACCCCTGAGGTTCTGCCATCACCCTGCCCAGGACATGGCACTCACTGTGGCCACCACACCAGTGCGTAGAAGTGGCACCATTTCCTAACACATTTCTCCTGGCCTGGGATCCAGGCTGCTTCCAAGTTTTCACTATCAGGAAGGAACAAACAGCTCTGGGTGGAACATCTTGATTCATGAATCTTTATTCCTAAAGTCAGGATTATTTGCTCAGGCCGGAGCCCCAGAAGAACAGTTGGGTCCAAGGCAGGAACATTTTCAAGATTCTTGCTAATTACGGTGGGCTGCAGCCCCTCAGCTCTGGGAGTGGAGCAGGAACACGGGTTTCCAGGGAGGACCTGGGGCTGATCTGCAGCCAGCTAGGGCGGCCGGCGCCAGGTCTGACTGGCCAAAGCTCACAGGCTCCAGGTCAAAGCTGAGGTATTTGCCTGGGGACGTGCTGGGAGCA
Source organism: Varecia variegata (assembly GCA_028533085.1). NCBI lineage: Eukaryota > Metazoa > Chordata > Mammalia > Primates > Lemuridae > Varecia > Varecia variegata. The sequence continues at coordinate 2,871,142 of CM052440.1, forward strand.
CCCCCTCCCCCAGCACACACAGGGCTTGAGGCTGCTCAGGCTGCTCCAGGGACACAGGAGCCAGGAGAACAGAGGAGGCTGCTCCAGGGACACAGGAGCCAGGAGAACAGAGGAGACTTCGCTGTAGGCCGCCCTGGGTTTGAGCCCTGCCCTCCCGCTGCTCTGAGCCTCCGGCTCCTGATCTGGGAAACAGGGCTCAGACCAATCGCAGGGTTACTGTGGGTGCCTGGAGACGGTCCCGGAGTGCCCCACCAAACGGTCACAGGACTTCAAACGGAATCGAGAGCAGAGGAAGCAGAATGGAGTCAGGTCACCAGTGATGCAAACATGAACATTAGGTGTCCTGGTTCCCACCTGGGCCATCCACACCCACGGACAACTGGTGCGTGGTCAGCTCTGCACGGGGCTCGGCTGACACTCAAGGCCCCCGCGCCCGCCTGCCCGCTGCTCTTACCCACCGCTCCTCGGCCCTGGGCTCTGGCTTGACTGGCTCTTTCTGCCTCCCCTGAATTCAGACCTCCGCTGGGGAGAGGCACGGTGTCTCCCTCCTCTCACTGTGCCCACGACACCTGCCCACGCCCAGCACAGACATTGGGGCTCAGTAAGTATTAGTTCAACAGAACCAGGGCAGGGGGCCCCTCAGCAAGACCACCCTTGAAATGCAGTCCTGCCCCGCAAACAGGCCTCTTCCTCGGCCATCCTAGCGGGTGGAAAGAGGAACCCCAAGGGAACACCCACAGGCTGGAGCCAACCACAGAAAAGTGCAGGGCTGGTTAGAATTTGAGCAAGCCAGGGACGGGCTGTGGGTGGGGGGCTTCTGAGACCACAGAACTGCCACTTTCTTAGCCTTGGAGATGGGCCTCGATTTCCCTGGTGGATTCAGCATTAGTTGCCCCAACCCGTTAGAGGAAAACTGAACTGCAGGGGAGAGGAGGGTCTAGTGGACAGAGGGGCCTACAGAACTCCCTGGCGTCACAGCTCGAGACGCCAACAAAGGTACTACACGCAGCAGGCTGGGCTTTAATAGATGCATGTATCCTACACGAGAAAAGGAGTTACTAACTTGTGTTCCAAAATAAGTGAAGCCACCCACATCTGCCAGGACTTCCTTGAGGTGGGGCAGGACCAGCTCTCTGAAGCACAAAAGTCAACGCGACTCCCAGCCCCCCACATACACAACTGTGTCTCTTCCCAGACACATTCCAATTAAAAAGGGAAAAACCCTGTCTTTGTCCCCTTTTAAATAAACAGACTTAGCCAGGCTGGTGGCCCACGCCTATAATCCCAGCACTCTGGGAGACCGACGCAGGAGGATCGCTTGAGCTCAGGAGACCAGCCTGAGCAAGAGTGAGATCCTGTCTCCACTGAAAATAGAAAAATTAGCCAGGTATCGTGGCATGAACCTGCAGTCCTAGCTACTTGGGAGGCTGAGGCAGGAGGATCACTTGAGACCAGGAGTTCGAGGCTGCAATGAGCTGTGATCATGCCACTGCACTCTACCCAGGGCGACAGAGCAAGACCCTGTCTCAAAAAATAAATAAACAAAATTTACTCGAGTTATGAAAATCAAATAAGGTCAGTAAGGCAGGTGTGGTAGCCCAGGGCAAGAGTGCATATGAGGTCCCTCGAGTCAAATTCATAGACAACAATACAAAGGTGGTATCAGAGGCTGGGCGGAGGGGGAGAGCGGGGAGTCAGCGTCTGACTGGTACGGAGTTCGGGTTTGGGAAGGTGAAAAGTTCTGGAGATGGAGGGTGGTGATGGTCGTACAACAATGTGAATATGCTCAATGCCACTGACTATACACTTTAAAGTGGTTAAAATGGTAAATTTTATGCATCGTATAATTTGCCACAATAAGAAATACATTTTTACACCAAATAATTTAGTGTTTGTGGGCCATTTTGTAATGTTCTTCATTAGGAAAGGAACTGGAAGTTTTGCCCATTCACTGACGCGCCTTTTTCAGTCGATGCTGTTTTAATGCACTGATCTTAATATAAAGAGGACTGCTTAGCAAATCAGGCAAAACGTGTGACAGCGGACACAAGGTGTCCACGGCAGGCTAGGAGACTGCCAACAGGAACAGTTAAAACGTTCGGTAACAAAACACATTGTAACTTTGCAACCAAAACAAAGATGATTTAAAAACTTTTAAAAAAACAAAAACAAAAAACACCCCAGGGATGGTACCTCGCTCCTCTACCTGGGGATCAGGTCACCTTTGGGTCATCTAAAACCAGCATCCTGCGCTTCACACAAGCAGGGCGTACCTGAGCCCGCAGGTGCCTCTCCTCCCCCCACCCGCCTGCTCATGCGAGCCACACCCCCACCCAGGCTGGGCCACCGACCCCCACGCCGACTCCACACCTCATGGGCACCTAGAGTTTCCCAGGGGTGGACGGCATCCAGCGAACCCTCTGGTGAGTCCCAGGCTGACTGGCAACCCCTTCCGAAGGGCATAAAATCAAAGCAACTCGCACACAAACCCCGCCACACCCGCGCAGTCCGGAGAGCAACTCGGAGTAAACGAAGCCTCCGCAGCTTCTTCCATCTCCCCAACCAGACAGCTGCGAGGGGCTCCAAACTCCAGAAACTGCCTCGGATAAACCCCCACGGGCGCCCACCCCCGCCCACCACGCACTCACTGGCCACGTCGCGGGGCCGAGGGTGCCCTCCAGAGACAAGCGGGGCCTCGGCCAATCTGGAATCTTCTCTCACAGATTGTTTCCCTTTTTTTCTGAGAAGAAACGTCAATCAACCACAGCTTTAATCTGATTCCTGTCACCTGTGTGAATTAGAGCCACAAAGCGTAATACTAAATATAAGCCAAGAACGAGCTCTCGCAAATCCTGTTAACCTGCAACCCGAGCACTCCAAGGCAAGGCCACATCGCGGGTTAAACCGCCCAGCCTCGAACCGGCTCCCACAAGTGCTACATGTCACTGAGCCTCGTTTTCCTTACCTGTAAAATGGGCTGGTAATGGAGCCGGCGGGCAGGGTTGGGAAGATCAGTGTAAGACAACCCACAGAAGAAAGCAGCATCTTCAACACGTAGCAAGTGGAAAGGTTATCGCACCAGGACCGGGAGAACATTCCTGTTCACAGGAGTCACACACCCCCAGGCGGACACGCTGCCAGGTGCCCGACACCCCACCACGTCCATCACCCCTCTCAGGAGCACACACCTGCCCCGAGTCACTGGCGTGCAAGTGGAGAGAGACGGGCTTAGTTCACAGGCGTCAGATACCATTTGTCACCCGAGACAGCTGCTGACACTACACTTCTTCCAGGTAAATTAAACCTTCGTAAAGATTATGGTGCGAACTGTGATAATTACAAGGGGAAACCGACAGCACGCTACGTGTCTCCAGGCACGCGGAGGCTCACGGTTTAGAAAACACAGGTAACGTGGCCCATGTGGACTATGCCCTTGACACAGACACATGTTCTTTCCAAGACTGCGGATGCCGGGCTGGTGGTCAGAGGGATTCTGTACCAGTCCTTGGGTGGAAGCTTCCAGAATGGCAGCCTGCTAGCTGTAACCACTGCAGGTGCTGTGGGCAATGCCTAATCACGCTCCCTGGGGGCCTGTGAGCCACTAGGATCTACTACTCAGGTCCCATTGCGCAGTGTCACAGGGGGGAGACCCAGGGCGGGGGTGAAATGTCCCTTCCTTCGGGAAGTCCTCTCTAATCACCCCCAACACACACACATACCTGTGCGCACAATCTCTTTGTTCCCTGAATGCCCCAGCACTAAGCACGAATAATTAACTCTGTACTTAGCACCACGAGGACGGGGCCAGGCTCTGTCTCCTTCCGCACCCTGCCCCACACCTGCCCCACACCTGCCCCAAGCCGTCGTCGCTGGATAAACGTCGGTGAATGAACAAACGATCTCACGTGATCCTAGCAACTCTATGAAATGTGGGGCGGGGCATTCAGCAAGTTGCCTGATCTGTGTAGCAAAGGCAGGGCGGGCTCCAAATCCAGCTGACTCTGAAGCTCACACCCCACTCTAAACCCCTGAAGGAAACAGCAGCCTCCTGCTGAAGCTGGACTTAAAAAATCACGTCTTGAAAAGATGAGTGAGGCCACCCAGGGTGCTGGTCAGGAGAATGAGCTAGGGTTGAGCTGCCGGGTTCAAATCCTAGCACTGCCACTGAGCAGCTGTGTGTGCAGCCACGATGCCCGGCCTCTCTGTGCCCCGCTGCCCTCCCCATCCTCCACACGAGCAGGATGATGACAGCACCTCCTCGTGGGGGTGGGATGAGGGTGCAGCCAGGTAACAGGCGAAGTGGGCATAGGTGGGGCGAGAAAGTCTGCGAGGGCAGGTGCTGGGTTTCCACTCGGGACCCAACCCCGGGCATCAGTGACTCTTAGGAATGGCATAGAGTGGGTCCGCCGAGAAGCGTTAGGCCAAAACAAGAAGCAAGACTTCTTACCCAGGCAGCAAAACGTAACAGTTCAGTTTTACTACTCTAGCAGGTGACAGGATCCAAAAGGAAAAGAAAAATACTGGATCACCCTTCTTCACAGAGTCATCAAGGGAATTACGTTAGTTACTAAATGGAAAACATTTCAGTTTTAGTAACTACCTGGAGCAAAGCATGCGCTCATCTCACACGGAAGGAAACATGCAGAGAGATCACGGTGTCAGTCAAGATCTCCCATGGGGCTTTCCGGATTGGGACCCACACACAGCAACCTCGCCCCCTTCTAGTGCCGGCTGCAGGCAGGACCCTCCCAAGGACACGGGGCAGCTGGAGCAACAGGCACTCCGATCCCTCCCGACCCAGCCTCTAGTCAGGGCCAGCCCGGGGGTTGGAGGCGGCAGCCCAGCCTCTGGCCCCTCTCTGCCTGCTCTGCAGACTCTGCAGCCTCCTCTCTTCTCAGCCCGAGGGGTCTCTGAGCCCAGGGAAGTAGGCAGCCACGTCTGAAATCATTACCAGGAAACTGGAACTATATGGGCCTCCAAAAGCATTTATTAATCAAATTGTTATGCTTTGGTATTTTGCAAAACTGAAATATCTTTTGTCATATAACATACACTGGCAAAATAATTACATGCCCTGTTAGAACCGTCTTCATAAAACTCCACCTGCAAAGCTGCCCTGCCCAAGTGCCCACTGCTCACAGAGTCCAGCCTTAACGGAGTCACGGGCAGGGTGGGGACACTGAAGAAGTGGCTGGGCAGTGGCAGTGCGGTGTCCCCATCCTGAGGAGGGGGCAGAACTCCTGGAAGCTCCCTGCAAGTCTCATGTTTTCTCCTGCCTAATGGGGCCTTTGCTCGTGCCATTCCCTCCCCATCCTTCTCCTCTTGCCGGTCCCAGTTTTCATGCTGCTTCCTCCAGGAAGTCCTCCCCAACTCTGCCAGCAGGGTTGGGTTCATTTTTCTCTATCTTCTGGGAATATGGGCCACATGGGGGGAAGGGCCCCCGCCATAGCCCCCAGACAGAACAGTGTCTGGCACGGAGCTGTGCCTCAGCAAATGAATGACTGAATGTCTGAGGATGCCACTTGCACTGACTTTTACCAGCACGGGCTTGGCACTGACGGCTGCCGGTTCTGTGGCGCTGTTGGGCCCCCTTCCCAGCTCCTGGCTGGGAAATTCGGCAGGAGTAGAATTTTCAGAAGTCTTGCCGATACTGCCCTACCCTAGGAAAGGGGACAACATGAATAATAGCTAATAATAATAATATAGCTACCTTGGTAGACATAGTCCTATGTTCACTTCCTTAATCCTCAAAGCGACCTAAGAAGTAGGTTTCTATCACCTCCATTTGACAAATGAGAAAAACACCAAACCACCCCACGGGCTTTTTCTAAGGGATGACAGGCAAACTGGTTTGCAGTCCCACCGGCCCCCCATGGCACCCTGCTGGGGCCCGAGGATGAGCTAGCTGGGCTCCCCAACTCCCGCACCCCACACCCCATGCTCGGGCAGTGCCAGGAGCGGGTGCCAGTGCTGCTCCCCACGGCAGCCCAAGTCTCATCTTCCTGCGTTCAGCACTCCGCCCCCACCTCCTGCCTGGGAAACTTCCAGAAGCGGCAGCGGCACAGACCACATGTTTTTAAGCCAAGTCCTCTCTGGCCTTTGTTCTCCCTCCCAACTCAACTTTCTTTTAATCCGACTTTCTTTAAATCCTCCGTAGGAAACGCTGCCCGGCTGCAGCCAGAGGCCAAGAAAGCCTTGGAGAAAACACGATCCCTTTCCCCAACACCCCCTCCTCCCCACTCCCTCCCACCCCAGCTCTCGTCAAAGCCCAGTGGGACAGACTGACACAGGACAGACAGGCGGCTCCATCTCTGCCTCTGGTAAGAGAGATCAGAGCCCTTCTGCATTTAAGCTTCAGTGGCCAGGCCTCCCGGTCACCAGAGGAGTTTCAGCCAATTGGTTAAAGGGCTCACCATCTGATGGCCTTTTCCAAGATCCCTGTTAAACTGCATGTTTCCTGGTGGCCCCACAGCACTCTGAGAGCAAGGGCAGTGTCACCCGCGGCCTTATGTGGCTGCCGGAGCGTCGGGAGCCTCACGGCTGCAGAAAGGAGCCAGGCAGTCTTCTAACTCCCTCTCCCCAAACTGCACCAAACTAAACTTGTTGAAATTCAGAAAGGGTTCTCCCCCAGAGAAACAAAAGGCCCACAGGACAATCCAGCTGTTCTCATCAAACTGCAATCAAGAGGCTTTTCATACCCTTCAAGTTAGAAACTTCTCTATGGAGAAAGACAGCTGGAGTTGTGACCGCTCCAGGCCAGAGAGTCCTGGGGTGTTCATTCAAAGTTAAACACGCACAGGGAGAAACTGTTCTCTTAACAGCAGGCAGAAAAGAACAGTGGTGGAGGATGTGGGGACTCCCATGCTCGTGAGCTGAACTGTGCCTTCTCTCTGGCCCTCAGTTTCGTCATCTGTAAAATGCGGGGGTCTCTGGGGTCCCTTACATTTCCAACTGGAGTCTTGGGTGCCCACCCAGGCTCCAAGGTCCCCTCTTGGTTTTCCCTCCGTAATGCCTGCTGCTGCCTGGAATGCCCTTCTTCCCACACCTGCCTCCCGCCCAAGCACCATCTCCTCCAAGAAGCCTCCACTGAGCCCCAGGGGCCAGGACAGCTCTTGGGTGGTGCCGACACTGAGCCCCACACCTCCCCATGCTGTCTCCAACCCCGAAAACTGACCCAGGCCATGCCCAGTGCCTGGAACCACCAGAGCTCCACAGCGGTCTGCTGCAGCAAGCAGGCCAGGAAACCTCTGCAGAGCTAGCTCCCCCACACCCCCACCTCCTCTGGCAAGCATGAGCTGGGACAAGTGACCTTTTGACCAAGGAGGAGGGTGGTTATCAGCGTTTAAAAGACGCTAAAGTAAACCAGGGGTAAAGAATCTGAGGCTCCCAGGGTGGCCGGGGGCTCTCCTCTGGCCCTGGCCCCTGGCAGAACAAAGACTCCAGTAGGGCGAGGCCTGGCTAATGGCCCTGAGAAGCCATGGGGCCGGCACAGAGGTCAGAGGTCATGGCTCTGCTGCCCTGTAGCTGCTCTGATCCACAGGGCCCCGTGGTCACAGGCCTTGAGGATTAGGGAAGAGAAGACAGACAGCCTGGGTGGCCCCTAGCCTGGTATCAGTCCCACCACTGGGGGTGGGGTGCTTCTGGGTCACAGATGTGCTTTTAGAGACTCCATCCCCTTTGCCATGTTTGGAAGTGGCCTGTCCCCAGTCCCAGAGGAGCATGGAGCCTGGCAGAACCACAGCCTTGGGCCCACTGAGTCTCAGGAGGGAGGCAAGAGGCGGTGTCCCCTCCCTCCCTACCCCTACCTAAGGCCCTGAAAACTCCAGGCTCCTTCCTTACCTTCGGATTTGTTCCTGTCCAGCCCCTACCCCGTGACTGGTTGTGTCTACTGGGCAAATTACCGTCCCTCCCTCCAGGCTTCGTTTCCTTACCAGCAAGCTGGGTACAACAGCCCCTACCTGGGGATGGAGGTGAGGGCGGTGGGGAAAGATACACCAAGGGCGCTTGGAAGGCCAAGTGCATGGCACCGAGTGGGCTCAGTAGCCCCCAGCCGTCGCTCCCCTGCCCCCACGGCCCAGGGTGGGGCCTTCGGGCCCGCACGACTTGCCAGGACTTGGGTAGGAGACTGGATGTGAGAGGCCACCCAGAGGATACGTTTGGGAGCTGGGGGATCCCGTCTTTAAAACAAGTCCCCCAAGCCAGGGAGGTGGGCAGGACAAGCGCCGGCAGTGGGGGAGGGGAGCGGACGTCGCCTGGGCCTCGGGGCGGCGCGATGCCTGCCCGGGGACGCGGCGCGGGGCAGCGCACGGGCTCCGGGCGCACTCAGCTCCCAAACTGCCAAGGAGCGCAGGGCCCGAGGGGCTGGGGACCCTAAAGCGGGAGCCGTGGGCCCGGGGCGCCCCTACCTCGGGCCGCCAGCAGCGCGAAGACGCCGAGCAGCAGCAGCGGCGGCGGGACCCGGCGCGACGGCGCGGCGCGCTCCATGGGGTCGGCGGGCGGGCGGCGGACAAAGGCGCGGGCGGCTCCTCGGATCAGCCGGCGAGGCGGGCAGCGCGGGCTCCACGCTCCGGCCGAGCCTCCGCAGCCAACGCTGGGCCGGGCCGCGCCGTTCAATTATCCCGCCCGCGAGGAGGGCGCGGCGGAGGCGGGGCCGGGGCGCCGGGTCCTCCCTCCCTCGGCCGCCCCGCGCCCGGGCGTCGGGACCCCTCCTTACCCTGCACCGCCGCGAGGGGCGCTCCGCCCACGGGTGGGGAGGAACCCCAGGCTTGCCTGGAGGGGAACATAGAAGGGGGGCGCCTTCGGGCCAGAGGCACCCCCACTCCTACCGCCTCCCTGCGCCCATGAAACCCGATTCCCCTCCGCAGCCGGCCCCAGGGTTCCGCGGAAAGGAGGGACCCTGCCGCAGGCAGCAAGGGCCTCCGCGGAGCCCGGCCTCGAGTCCGAGGCCCCTTGGAGGGGGAATAAGGGCGGGACCCACGCGGGGCTCCCCGCGCACAGCCCGCGCCGGCCGTCTGCCCGCTTCCCGCCTGCGCCGCCTGCCCGCGCCTCGCCCGGGACCTGCAGATGGGGGCGGGGGGGCGAGGGCGACCCCAGGCCTGTTCGGGCTGGGACCCTGCTCTGCCCTCAGGGACTGCCAGTCAGGCAGCCAAGAAACTGAACCAGCTGCCCAGCACCGGTAGAAGGTGCAGGGCATGCCGGGGACACCGAGGCCCAGAGGAAGAAGAGATTCGTTTGATCCCATGGAGGCTGCACAGGAGGAGGCCCCTGCGCCGGGCCTGTGGCAGCCACTCTTTTGTGTGGGAATTCATGGCTGCAACCGGTCAGTGGTTCCTGAGGATTAGTCTGTTGCAACCACAAATAGAATTATTTTTAAAAGAAGAAAGAAAAAGCTAGTGCAGATGAAGATGTGGATGAGACGCACAGGAACAGCGTTTGCTAAATGTATGGCTCTCGCAGCCAGCAGTGCTATCCCCAGGTCTACACCCAGCAGGAATGCATACACATTTGCACCGGAAGACAAAAAGACATGTGCTAGAATGTTCGTAGCAGCAGCACTATTCATAATAGCTTCCAGGAGGGAACTACCCAACACACTCCACAGTGAATCCACACATTAGAATACCGTGAACTGTGCAGAGTGGCCGGCCCGCAACTCCCGTAACAGGGACGGATCCGCAGACAGTGCAGAGCCCTAGAGCCACCTCACGGGAAGGCTTACCGTGGCATTCCATTTGCGTACAAGGCAAGTGCAGGTCAGAAGTCAGGAGACAGATGGCCCTGGGTGGGTTTGTGGCTGGAGGAGGCTGAGGGGCTTTCTGGGGACTGGTTAGGATCAGTTTTCTTAACATGGGTATTGGCTATGAGGCTGGGCTCAGTGTGTGGAAATTTATCGAGCTGTTCACTCCTCTGAATGCACGTTAAATTTAAAAATCAAAATCAAAAAGACAAAAACTCATCTCCCCACAGGATGTCTTATAAGTTCATGAAAGAGGCCTGTGTGCTCACTGCCTCGGGTTAAGGAGGCCTCCCAAAAGAGGCGACATGTGACCAGCCTGGCTGTTGAGAGTTGAGAAGGATGGGAAGGCTTTCCTGGGCGGGGGGAACAGCCTCTGCAATGGCTTAGAGGCTGCAGAGCTCCTGGGCAGCTCAGGAAGAGGGTCTGGTCCATGCAGACTGGGCGTGGTGCAGGTGCCGGAAGCATGGCAGCTGGCAAGGTGGGGGGCGAGGGGAGCTCTGAGCCGGGCACAGGTTGGAGACATGACTACTTTGGTATTAATGTGACTTGTTTGAGCCATGGAGGAATAAGGGTGCACTGGAGTTTAGAGGACCAAGAGAAAGTGATTGCCGGAGGGCAGGAGGAGGGGGGGGCGGGTGGTGGGTGTAGCTTTCTCTTTGAAACTCCCCCACTCTTTTTGAGACCTGAAACCTGCATCCCTGCCTCAGGCCCGGGTTGGGAGGATACAGGAGAAGGCCTTTTGTTCTTGCATCCCAGGTGGGCTGGCGGAGGTCACAGCTTTGTCTTTGGCAGAGATGGGACGATTAGAACAGTTAACCACAATAGCCTAGAACTGAGCGGTCCTCCCTTTAAAAACTCTGTGTTTCTGCTTGTGTTCAGGAAATTTGGATTTTGAAACAGAAGTTCTGCCATTTTTCCTCCTTTGCCGGCAAATAATAAAAATTATCTTTCTTCCTCCCCGAAACACTTGTCCTCATTCTTCTGATGCAGCCTTAAAGACATCAAGGACAATGGGAGGAGAGGCAGAGGGGACCTGGGGGATCCAGAAAGAGACTGGAAGACACAGGCAGAGCAGCGGGAAGGAACCAGAAGGCAGCGATGTCTAAGAAGGGGTCAAAGAGTGATTCTGGCTGGGCCTGCCCAGTGTGGCCCAGTGGTCAGTGAGGCCAGGACTGAGAAGTCTGCTGGAGATGAGGGAACAGGGACAGTTGGTGGCTGTCATTCATTCAGCTGGGCACGGGCACTGCCCTAGGCATGTCGAGGGACTGGCTGGGAGGGGAAGGCCTGAGCCAGCCTGCAGCAGTGGGACAGTGAGGCCAGAGGGGGAGAGACAGGACACAGAGACCTATCCTGCCCCAGCCCTTCCCGAAGCTTCGTGAGCTGACTCGGTTCTGAGGCTCACCCTCTTTAGGCACTCACTCTGGTCCTGGTCCCAGGCCTGTCCTCCTCAGTCTCTCCAGATATTCTTGTCCCTGTGGCTAGTGACTTGGAAAGTCAGCCACCAGGTGTCAAAGAAGCGGGCAGCACTGTGAGAACCCCCAGGACCAGCTAGAGGTCATGACTGAGCGTGGGGAGAGAGGACAGGCTCCCAGGCCAGACCACCTGGGTTCCAGTCCAGGCTTTGCCACTCCCTGGCTCTGTGGCCTTGAGCAAGTTACTGACCCTCTTTGGTGCCTCATTTCCTCATCTGTCCAATGGGGCGATGACAGGACTTCACACGGTTCTGAGAATCGAAGGAGATGCTGACGCGTGTACAGTGGTCCCATCAGCTGCTGGGATGGTGGCGACAGTGATGTGCCTTCAGGACACAGCCAGGAAGCACCGGTCCTGACCTACTCACTCTCCACCTGGCCTTGGGCAAGTCCCTTTCTGGGCCTCAGTTTCCCTACCAGCAAAACGAAGGGGATGGGCCAGGCTGCTTCCAAGGATACTTTAGACCCCAAACCCCAGGCTGACTCTAGGTCCCTTCTCCAGTTCCGGGTAGACCCCAACTTTCAGAGACCCACTGAGAAATCAAAGTCCTGAGGTTTTTGGAGCCCAGTAAGCTACACCCAGGTGTTGGGACAGGCAATCTGCCACGGGCCTGGGTGTCCCTGCACATTCGTGCTGAGTAGGCCCGAAGTGGCAAACCCCTGGCCACTCTGTGTCCATGTCTGAGGGCTGTATTTGCAGCACGCAACCTGGAAGGCTGAGGTCACATGTCCCTCCAGACAAGTTTACCGTAAAAGCGGTGAATCTCCCAGTTCGGTGTTCTCCTGTGGAGTGCGGCCCGTGGTGTGTGCAGGTCTCGCCCTGAACTTGGGAGACACAGGGAACTCCTGCCAGCAGGATGCCGAAGCTTTGGCTGCTGTTTTACCGCTAGTAGTAAAGTCCCTTGTCTCTGACCCAGAAGTGTCACCACTGGACAGTGGCAGCGCCTTCATTTGATCAAGCTCATCTGACTCTCGTCTGAAAGCGACTTTTCATCTAGGGTTCTGTTTTCCACAGAACATTATAGCATAAACATTGCCCTGTCTTATGAGAAATCTTCATTACATATCTAGCGAGTGGACAGTATGAAAGTTGTATACATGTTTACTTCTATTATGGGACATTTTGGGCATTTAAATCTTTCAGGGTTATAAATCATGCTGCCGTGAAACCTGTGTGCTCTAGGCTCAGCTGGAAGAGCAATTGCTGCACCCCGACATTGACAAACTCACATTCCGAGAGAGAGAGAGAGAGAGAGAGAGAGAGAGAGAGAGAGGGAGGGAGGGAGGGAGGGAGGGAGGGAGAGACACTCAGGAGTGGGAGTCTCTCCACTGAGGTACTTTCACAGGGAAAAGAAACAGCTATCTTGTTTCAATGTATGTTTGTAATCATCGGAGAGGCCGAACACTTTTCTTGCACTTATTAGCCATTTCTATTTCTTTCTTGGTGACTTCTTTGATAACCTTTACTCATTTATTTTTTGCAATAGCAGAATTATTTATGACAAATCTAGAAAAAAGATGCAATGTTCAATAATAACCCATTTATGATATCTACAATTAGATTCAACTATATCAATATTCAGTGGTTTCAATGGACTATTGTACCATAGTTGAAAAGGCAAAATAGATCCATGAACAGAAACATGGTATTTGTGAACTAATATTAGTTGAAGAAATAGAAAACGAAATCGAGGGCGAGGGTGCAGTTACACCTGTGTAAAAGCTGTATTCATGTGGCAAAAAATAAAAAGGAAACTAAATGAAAATGAACAGTGTGTTTGATTAGTAAAAATTTTTGTTGGTGTTGTTTTTTATTTTAGGAAACAATTGAGGCAGGGAGGGATAATTGTGCCAAAAACCTGGGGTAACACAATTACTGCACCTCAACCTGACCCTGAGCTTCTTGGCAACAAGAGCAAAATTCAAATTATGGTCACTTATACAGTTCCTGTTTTCTGACCAAAGAAAGTGCATCCATTTATTAGGAGAGACACAGTCGTTTCTGGCACTAAATTCTAATCATTTTTCTTCTGGGTCTTTATGTAAGAGTCAGGAAACTCTATGAGCAGCACATTGGCTTGTCGCTTGCAAAAAAAAATGAGATTGGTCTTTGGGAAGGTTCCATGTGGGGAGTTAGGGGCCAGGGAGGCCCCCACCCTCTGACCCCCAGGTCCTGGGGAAGATGACACACACCCCAAGGAATCTGCTCCAAGCAGGAAGTCATTCATTATGTCCCGTGTCACAGTCCAGCTTTCTCCCATCTCGGAGGAGCAGAGCAGGTCACTCTCCCCTGATAACAAATAGCTTTTCATTTGTTTGAAAGATCATTGTCGGCACATGTGGACTGTTTTTCCCCAAGTTAGGAAACAAATGGCTCTGACACTGCCCAGCCTCTGCAGCACACGCCTCCGTCAATTTTTGCGCCTGGAGCTGGTGCTACTCCCCGACCGTTCCCTCCCTGGTGTCTTCTGAGAGCAGTGCATGGCCTGGCCCTTGCCCACGCCCCAGGTGCATCTTGGCCTCACACCCATGGCTCACCCGCAGCAGCCCCTGGGCCTTTGCACAGCTCCCGGAGGACCCAAGCCCCTGCCTCCCTTGTCTCCCTTCCCTGTCTCCTTGCTCAGGTGGCTCCTTGCTGTCCTTCAGGTTTCAGCCAAGATGTCCCCTCTGCAGAGAGCCTTTCCTGCCCATGCTGCTGACCAAGTCCCCAGGCCTTGGTGTCCCCTGCCCTGCACCCACCTGCCCCCTTTATTACACGTATCCCCCTCATATTCCTTTATTTCTTTGTGAACGTGCTGATTTCCTCTCTGCCCACTACTCCGTGGGCTCCTAGGGCTGTGTCTGCCTGTTTGTGCTGTGCTCTCGCTCTTGGGCATCCTGAGTGCATGAGTGGAGACTCCAAGCTATGCTCCTAGCGGCTGGCAATGCAGTGTGGTAAGAAAAACATGCTTTGGGTCACAGCCATGCATAACATGACAGCCACCACCGAGATGGGCCTTCTCTCCACGTTACAGCTCAGGAAACCGCAGCAGAGACTGTGGCCTAGGAAGGTGGCAGAGACCCTGACGCTTGGGGTGGCTGCCCAGACACACCCACCTCCACTGCTGGGTCTGCCTCTGAGTCCCTCCTGCAGTCCTCCACTGGGGTCTGTTCCCCACTTGGAAGGTCCTAGGGACAATCACGTGACTAGGGCAAGAAATGCAGAATTCCATGCCTTGGAGGGGGCTTCGAAAGTTAGAGATTCTGAATTATTCCGTACAAACAGCCCCCAGGAAATGTTTTCATTCAGACGTTAAGAAGGCCAGACTCTGCAAACCTGTCCCAGCTCAAACAGGCAGAGCCTGGTTGCATTTAACAGAGATTCTCTACAAATGCAAATCTCTCCCCCGGCCTCCCACCTAGACAGCCTTGCAGATATTCCTGTTTGCCCAAAGCCCTCTCAAAATGCGACACAGAAATGAATTTGGGTTAAAATATTTCTTATTTCCTTCAACCCTAAAAAGAAAAAACCCTCAAGATATACAGCCCCTACAAAATGAGTGCATGTCAATTATAACCTTAGGATCGTAGCCTAAATAAACTCTTAAATGTCGATTACAAGTTTATCTCCACAGATGCAAATCAAGGAAGAGATGTGATCCCTCTTCTACCCACCCTGAGAAGAGTCCCAACATTGACTACTTCTTCTACTCCCTTTTTGAATGTTCATCTTATGCAGATTTAATGGGCACCAAATACAACAGCAGCAATTGCCATACTGCTCACCTCTTCCACCCCTCCCTTTTTCCTGTGTACCCCTTTTTTCCTTTAAATGCAAAATCCTCAACCTTTTCTAAGGAGAGCCTAGTCCACAGCAGATACTTTGTGGGCTGTGCCTTTCCTGGATGCATCCTTAAAATCTTGGCTTAATCAACCTCAATTGAATGTGACTCTCTTGGTTTCAGTCACTTATTTAACAGCATCTATCTTTTTTCCCTAGGTTTGAAGAATTCCCCATGTACGAGCCTCATTCGGACGCCCTGTTTTCTTCTCAGTGTGGAAATGAACATCTCACTTCTGCCCCACCAGCCTCCCTTGAAGTTGGGGTGCTAGCCAGGGACCAAGGCCAGCCCATTGGAGGTGGCCATCCCAGATCTTTGTCGTGGAAACATGGTAGGAAGGAGCAGGGCTGGTGACCAGGCTGGTTGGTCATCAGAAGCAATGGCAGCAGCAAGGACATGGTCTTCCCAGTGTCAGCACTGGCAGCAGAGCAAGCTGTGGCATCATGCAGCATGGAGTGGTGGTAGCATGGTGGCATGGTGGCCCTGTCATCACCTGCCTGGCTTTGTGGCTCCGGCTGTACTGCAGAAGTCTTTGTTTAAGCCCAACTTCCAGGCTCAGTCTGTAGTATGAGTTTATGAGCTGACAAATACCATTTCAATAAATTCTTCCTACATCCATCAGCCAGAGTGCGTTTCCATTGCTTGCAACCGAGAGTCCCAATTGATGCAGGGATTGTTACAGAATTAAAGAGGAATGGACGCCCCCTAAAGATGGTGGGCACTGAGAACAGGGGTCCCAGTTTCATTGCCTCTGGATAGAATAGCTGGACATGACTTTGGTTGCCTCTGGTAAAGGGAAAGTTAATATTAATAACTTGGAAGTTGTATGTGAAAGAGTTGTGTTGAGTTAAGCCAGAGTATGTTCGTACATATAGCAGAAAGGGTGTCTGTGTATCAGGGGCCAAGGCGTGGAATGCAGTGGGCACCTTTGGGGAATTGTGTCCAACCCATAATTTCCTCTTCTTTGAGAACCGCACCCTTCTTACTGACCACAGGGTTGGTCCCTATTACATGGCCCTCCGTGGCTCCTGTCCCCACCCCAGATCCAGCTAATTGGATTCTTGGACTCCGTGGGATCCTTGACCACGGCGGTTTTCAACCCCGGCTGCACATTATTCTAATGTGCTCTAGGGAGCTTTGGGAAATCCTGACACCCAGGCTGCAGCCCAACCAATTAGGCAGAATCTCCGGGATTGGCTGTGGGGTATCCCTAGGTGATTCTAGGGTGCTGCCAAGTTTGAGACCCATGCTGTATAGAACCCTTCCATTAACCCCTCTTTCTGCTTAAAGTAACTTTGTGTTCATTGCAACCAAAAGAGATTTGGCTGAAACAGTGTCTCTTCGATAGTGATTCTATCAATGGCAAAATTGTATCTCCAGTTATTCAGATCTTCTTTTATATATGTGTGTTAAAACTTTCGGTGTTTAAAGTATAGGTCTTGCACCTTTTTCTTTATCGGTTGATTTTATTTATTTTTATTGTCTATATTTAAGGTGTACAACATGATTTTTTTTTTTATAGATGGAACCTTGCTCTGTTGGCTGGTAGAGTGCTGTGACATTAGCCTAGCTCACAGCAACCTCCAACTCCTGGGCTCAAGCAATTCTCCTGCCTCAGCCTCCCAAGTAGCTGGGACTACTGGCATGCACCACCATGCCCAGTTAATTTTTTTTTAAATACTTTTAGTTGCCTGGCCAAATTTCCTTCTAATTTTTAGTAGACATGGGCATCTCACTCTTGCTCAGGCTGGTCTCGAACTCCTGAGCTCAAGCAATCCTCCCACCTCGGCCTCCCAGAGTGCTAGGATTACAGGCGTGAGCCACCGTGTCCGGCCCAGCATGATGTTTTGATATATTCATACTTACGTGTAGTGAAAGGGCTACTATAGTCAAGCAAATGAACATACCCGTCATCTCACACAGTTACCCTTTCCGTGTGGGTGGCAAGAGCACCTAAAGTCTATTCCTTAGCAAGAACCCAAACATAGCACAATGTTATCAGCTGTCGTTCTCGTGGACAGACTTCATGCCTCGATCTCTAGACTCATCCTACATATGTGCAACTCCGTGCCCTTTGACCTGCACCTGCCCATTTCCTCCTGCACCTCACCCTCGTACCCACCATCTTATCCTCCCTTTCTGTACATGAGACTTTTGTTTTTAGATCCCACATGTAAATGAGACCATACAGTATCTTCCTCTGTGTCTGGATTATTGCACTTAGCATAATGTCCTTGAGGTTTACGTCTTTAGTTTGAAGCACTTTATATTATTACTGCCATTCTGAGCGGAATATTTTTTTCTATCATGTTTTCTAATTTGTTGTGGCTGATATAAAGGAAAACTATAAGATTTACACATCCATTGCGTACAACTATATGTACATTGTGTTCAACTATACTTATTGCCATGAGATATATAATAGAAACATAATCGTAAATAGAAACACAACTAATATGTAACACTAAGGAATAGTTAAGTAAATACGATATATCTCCACTATGGAATATCGTGTAACTCTTTAAATCTGTAATTATGAAGACTGTGCTAATCAAGGTACTTGTTTTTAAACAAAATAAAAATTAAACACTTATGTGCATATATGGAAGTAATACTCACCGGGTATCGGGCAGGTGGGGGGGGAGGAGGGGATGGGTATAGTCACACCTAACGGGTGGGGTGCGCACTGTCTGGGGAACGCAGCTCTGACTCAGGCAGTACAAAGGCAACATATATAACCTAAACTTTTGTAGCCCCATAATATTCTGAAATTAAAAAAAAAAAGTTGTAGCTATAATTCAACCCAAAAGAAAACTTTAACAATTTGATGACTACGGTCATGGGAAATAATAAAACATTAATTTTAATTTAAAATAAATAAAAATTAAAGTAGAACTTAAAATTATCCATATACTAGGCTTTGTTAAAATATATATAAATATGGATAGAATATTATAGGGAAAAGGCAGTTTTATTAGGGTATTTGTACATCTTTCACGCTGAATACTTTTTATGCTGTACATGTATTATTTTTTTATTAAAGAAAAAAAAACTTGAAGTAGACCATACCAGTGATTCTGTAGAACTTGTTTTCCCTTCAGGTCAGTTCTACTTCTGCCCTAGGAAAACTAACCTTTTCCTTTGTTTCTTTGATTTTTTAAAATTTAAAATATACTTTTAACCATAACCACATAGCAGAAAGTTGGGGAAATGGAAACAAAAATTACCCTCAAGCCCAACCTATTGACACAACTAGAATTGTGGCATATTCATTTCCATTATTTTATTAATAAATGCATAGTTTACATGGTTCATCTCAGAGCACAGCTAACATTCTACTGTGAACGCACCTTACGTGCTACAGAGCCTTCCCAGCCGCCCCGCGGGGGGCAATAAAATGCCGTCAAGCTGGGGAAACAGCAGCAGCACAGGCACCCCCCACCCCCCCCCCCCGCCCACCGGATATTCGCGTCGATTCCAGTTTCCCTGCTATTATGAGAAATACTGCAAAGACCGTTTATTTGTTCATAAGCCTTTCCATATTTGGGGTTATTTCTTTAGGACAAATTCCCAGAAGTCAGACGGACGGGTCAAAGCGCACATGCTGCTCTAATGAGCATCTCTTTCTAAGTTGGCCCGGCCACCTGCTGTTTGCTGGAAGGACAAATGGTTCTAATTAATGGTCCAGAGTTTCTTCATGGGTTCCAGCTGCAGGTACGGGGCAGCCCTGGGGCCTGGACAACCAGAGCAGATTCGCTAAGCTACATTGTTGGTCCACGGAGTCCCCGGTTACAGTGTTTTTTAAAGTAACCCAACAATCTTTTGTATTGACTTGTGTCTTAGGAAAATCTATGATAGCTGTGAGCTTTTGAAAGTGCCTGCTTTGCTTGGCAAGGACAGGCTCGAAAGGCCTCCCCAGGACCCTGGCCTTGGGGACCCCCATCATCTCACCTCTCAAATAGCAACTCAGCATTTGTGAAGTGCTTCAGTCTCTCTTTGCCGCAAGTGGTCCCCATTCTACAGATGAGAAAACTGAGGCTCGAAAGGGTGAAAGGACTTGTCTGAGATCACACAGTTATTATGCAAAACCAATACTCCGGCCAGCCCTCCAACTCCAGGTCTACTTCAGAATCAGTCCACACTGGACTGGGTTCATTCACCCAACCAATACTGAACCCAAACCTGGCCAGGTTCTGTGCTGGGCCCTGGAGACCTGGAGGTGTCAGGCCCAGTCCCCTCCAGGAGCTCACAGTCTGGAGAGACAGGCTTCTGCGCCAGCCATTTCAGTGCCAGGGAGAACTGGGGGCGCCCTGAGAACAGGCGGCCGGCAAGGAGCAGGGAGGGCCCTCGCAGGAGTTCGTGTTTGCCCGGAGCCCAGCAGAAGTTTCCCAGGTCAGGGCCGAGGACCCGAGAGAAGAGGGTGCGGGGCATGCGGGCAGCTGGGGTGTGGTCCTGGCCCTGGGGAGACCCAGCTCCCGGTGTCTTGGGTAGAGACAAGCATATGAAACAAACCCTGAGGGAAAGGGCCAGGGCTCCCTCGTATGCATAGAACGCCAGGGACAATGTTGGAGGCCACATCCACTGTCTCATGGCTGGCAATGTGCGCCCGGGTCAAGAGCAAGCTTTGTCCTCACAGAGCTGCATTCGAGTGTGGCCTCCACCTCTCACCAGCTGGATGGCCTTAGGGAAGTCACTCACCTGCTCTGAGCTGCAGTGGTTTTCTCCTAACAAAGGATAATGGCATCACTCTCCTAAGTGGTGTTGGGAGGATTAAACTAGATAACGTATATGAAGCTTCTGGCACCAGGCTTGGTACTTGGAACCTGCTTGGTATGTGTTAGCTCTGATGGAAGAGGAGAAGGAAGAGGAGGAGGAGGAGGAAGAGGAGAATGAGGATGTGGTAGGGAGAGCTGATCTTGGAAAACTTCATGGAGATTCTGCAGACTGAGCTGGGAAGCACACGATGAGTCCCGCAGGCAGAGGTGGAAGGGCAGAGGCACCGAGGCAGAAAGGACAGCAGAGGTTTGGAGGGGGACCTTGGCCTCCTCGGGTGGGCCCCGGGGTTGCATCGCTGCTTTCAGCTACACGGAGCCACGTGCTGGCGTGTGGTCAGCTCACCGGGGCCTGGGCATCAGTGCCATTCCACAGGGGAAGGCGCGGGAGGTTCCACGTCTCCTGAGCGTCACCCAGCGAGTCTGTGCCCCCGCACCCAGCACACTCTGCCCGTGGTGCTGCGGTGGCTTCCTGCTGATGTCACAAACCTTGTCTGCTGGGCCTGGCTTCTGTGTGGCCTTGCTCCTGGCCCCCCTGCCGGCCGCTCAGCTCTGCTCTTCTTTGTCTCCTGCTTGGCCTGTGGTCAGTGCGGCGGGAGAAGCCCTGGAGGCACCACACACTCTACAGCAGGACTCCGCGCCAAGCCCCTGGCTGCCCTGGAGGGCTGGGATGTTTGTGGCTGTGGTCTTGGCTGTCCCCACACCTGCCCCTCCCTTCCACAGTGCCGGGACAGTCAGGCAAGAGCAAAGGGGTCGGCTGCATTGCTGCCGACTGCCAGGGTCTGCAGAGCCATGCCCAGGCCTCAGCCTGCCACGAAAGGCCCCTGGGACCCTGCCCTGTCTGTTTTCAGCTTCCTCTTGGGCCTCTCCTGTCTGCAGGCCCAGGGAATGGCCCCTTCACTCGCTCACTCACCAAGTGTTTTGTTGAGCTCCACTATGCGCCAGGCACCACTCTCGGTGCAGAAGGGAACCAAACATACGGTGATTCTGCCTCCACAGAGCTGACCCTGCAGAGGACGGAGTTCCCACTCAAGACAGGAAATATCCTTTCTCACTCCCCTCCCATCCCCGCAGGCCCTTCCACTCCCAGCAAACCCTTTCTCGCAACTCTCTCGGGATCAGTGCGATGTGGGGGTGGGATATCTCAGCATCGGAACCGCCCCCACCACAAACAGAAGCTCTGAGATCTGGGAGGCACCTTGACGTGGGGTAGTGGATCTCACCACGGCATGGGGCTCCCCCTCCATCTCTGGTCTTAGCTTCCTTCTTACTGCAGTGTTTACTCTGAAGCAGGAAAAAGTCAGCCTGTGTGTCTTGGATTTCACAATTTGCAAGGCTGACTTCATTTACGACCATGCTTTGTGCTCTCATGTTTCAGACCACCAGATGCCTTTAACTCCCTCGGGGATGTCAGGGTTTGACAGCCTGATGTGCACCAGTGCACAGCCGGGGGGCGCAGGCTGGGTGGTCTGGGGGGCACGTGGGATGCGAGCTTCCTCTCCTCTCGGCCCTGCCCTGGGTCCCTGCACGTGCTTCCCTCCTAGGTCTCAGCATGTGCCAGCCCGTTCTGGCATTGCCAGTGTCAACAGAAAAAACCAAACTCTGTCTTCAACGGTTTGCTCATCTCTCTCACTGCTGCCTGGGGCTGCCACTGTGCCTCTCAGGGTCCCCAGCTCGGGGCTCGCCCAGAGAAAGCGCACATTTGTCCTGCATTCACCTATATTTAGTGTCCCACGGAAGTGTGGAAGGGCCTGACTTGTGAACGTGCCCAATCAGATTATCCCAGAACCTCTGGGGCTGTGCGTGCGTCCGTCCCCCACTGGCCCTGAGCCTCTGCAGCTGCCACGTGCTCATGCCAATTACCTGGACTCAAATGCAGACGTGGCCAAGCTCTGGCAAGCCACACATAGCCTGGCCCTGAGTTCTGCAACAGCCCTGAGAGGTGGGTGTGTAATGCCCACTTTACAGATGGACAAACCGGGGCTCAGAAAAGCCAGTAGCTTTCCAGTTGCTGTGTGGCCAGTGCGAGGCTGAGCCCACTGCTCTTCTCGCACCAGCACTTCTGGCTCCAAGTCCAGGGCTCGATCCACCAAAGCACCAGAGAACAGACAGGAGACCCAAATGGATCAATGTGGTTGATTCCCCCGAACCGTAACCTCGGTAAGAGTCTTGATGAGGAGGAAGTCGGGCCAGAGGAGAGGTGAAGATTGTTCAGAAGAGCAGGGAATCACCCGGGCTGACTCAGGGCAGGTAGGGGCAGGGCAGTGGCTCATGGACAAGAACCCAGGACGCAATCTTCAAGCAGGTAGAACCACAGAGCTAAGCCTGCATTTCCAAAGTGATATTTTGGAAAATTCCATAAACCACATTCTTAATCATATTAAAGAAAACTGAAAGCACAGAAAGAAACTGGCCCACAATCCCACCATCCCAACCCAGCAGGCTTAACTTTCCTACGAGCCTCTCCAGTTCTCATTCACTTGCACCGAGGGTCTCCGCAGTTGTAGTCACAGAGTAGATGCAATTGTGCATTTTGTGTTTTCACTGAAGCATGACTTTTTTTTTTAAAGCAAATATGTGGATAAGCTACTAGGAGACATTCTTTTTCTGCTTTTTAAATTAGAATAAATAAGTGGGAAACAGGAAAATGTTCCCACTGAAAGAATTAGAAAAAAGCTGGATAAATTACAAAAATCATACTTTGAAAGGCATTAAAGAACTGTGGAAGCAAAGGGGTTTAGATTAGATTAAATTCTAGTGCTGGGAGACCCTGAGGTGAGCTGACCATCTCCAGCCGTTGTTTTCTCTGAGGGCTGAGGATCGGGCTTCTCCTGGTGGAGAGCCTTTGCCGCGAGAAAGGGAAACCAGCAGGTATTTGAGTGGTCGGGTGGGAGGGTGAGCCAGGGAAACCTGCGGGTGCTCGGATCACAGCCGTTTTCCCTGGTGGTGCATTTGCTGAGTTCCGGGGCTGTGCAGGAGGCTGGGGGGGCTGGGAGGAAATCTTCTAGAGGGCAGAATTGGGTGTAGGGAACAAACGACCAGCCCGGAAAGAGACCTGCCTCAAACACACTGCCAGTGTCCCCTTCCCAGATATTTGTCAGACTTTATAGCTACTTGGACAGAGGTGGGAGAGCCAGGCTGGAACCTCTGAAGGGCAGAGCTGCTGCCTTGTCATCTTTCAGAGCCGAGGAGACAAAGTCCCACCAGGTTCTCAATAAAAGCCTGTGAGGGCATGATCTGGAAACAGGGGCACCCCAGAGACAGGCTGGGCACGACTCGAACCATGATCCAGCCCCTTTCCTGCTCAAGTTCTGACTGGATTGAGGTGACAAGTTCCTCATAGTATTCATCCGTTAGGAATAGTTTTGTATTTAGCTTTTTTCACTCAAGCATGAATATTTTTAGGAGGTGAGGAGGAACCAGCCCTGGAGAGAATGACATCACCTAGAGCCTCCTGGCTTTTCATGCACAATGTCCAACATTCCATTAAAATTACTAGACATGAAAAGAGCCAAGAAAATATGACAAATAACGAAAAGACGGGCAAAAGATGCAGAACCAGAGTTGAAGGAGATACTGAAGTATTTTAAGGACTTTAAAATAAAAATAGTTCACATGTCAAATAAAACAGAGGAACATATAGACAAAATAATAAAAGGTAGATTTTCTTTGGGAAATTGGAATCTTTGGTGAAAAAGAACCAAATGAACATTCTAGAACTAAAACATTAACAACTTCATGGAAGGGTTTAACTGCATGTTAGATATAACAGAACACAGGAAAAATGAACTCAAAGACAAATGAACTCAAAGACAAGCTAACAGAAAATACATAAATCGAAGCATAGAAAAAAGAACGGAAAAAACAAAACAGAGGATAAAAAGACCTGTAGGATATAGTTAAAAGGTCTAACATCCATGTAATTGTAGCCCCCAAAAAAGAGGAGAGAGAGAAAGGGACAGTGGCAACACTCAGATTATGGCCAAGAATGTCCACAAAATAATAAAAGATGCCAACTCACAGATTCAAAAGGCTCAGCTAAGCCTGAACAGGATAAACACAAAGAGAACCTGCACGCACGGTCAAACTGCTGAAAAGCAAACAAACAAAAAGCAGCTGGGGATGGGGAGAGGAAGACACATCACCTTCAAAAGAACATCGATGGATTGGGGTGGGCAGAGGGAGGGACAGCGGGGAGTGCCAGAGCGTCCTTTGCCAATCACAGAAGCACGAGGGGCACCACACGTGGTTCCCGCCCACAGGAGCTGACAGGCTGGGAAGGACACAGAAGGTGCAACACTGCGTGATTAGTCTATGACAGGCAGATGCACAGGGGACAAGGAAAGCCCAGAGAGGAGACAGGTCACCCAGACCAGGCCTCAGGGTAGTCTTCGCAGAGAGGGAACATCCGACCAGAGTCTTGAAGAACCGGCAAAAATCACCCAGGGAAGAGAGAAAGATGTTCCAGACGAAGCCCCTGGCGGGTCCCCTCTGCACCAACCCCACCGCACAGCACTCACCCGCGGTGGCGTGGGCCCAGCTGTTCGCAGGGAAGAGCCGGGAGCAGGGCACAGGCCCTGCCCAGGAACTCAGCAGGGTCAAAGCTCTCTGCCTCCCCTGGCAGAAATCGCTCCCTCCAGGCCAAGCAGCTGCTTGGATTTCAAGGCCATGTCTGCTCGGAGTTTCAAAAGTCCATTTTGAAAAGACAGTGCAGCACCCTTTGCCCGGACGCATGGCTCCTACTTCTGGGGACCCATTCATTTAACACACCTCTTAGGGGCAAATGTTTTCAAATGATCCATTGAGCTGATATCAATTAAGTACCTCGCAGTGCTGGGCACTGAGCTTGGGGCTGAAAATTAAGAACAAATGAATCCCAGGCCTGCCCTTGGGGAAGGAAGATTCTTAATGAGAAACATTTGAGGACCAACCATCGGGTAAATTGCTTTTGAGCCAATGTGCTGTAATGCTGTTTCTTTTTCTTCCCCTAATAGGGTCAGCTTTAGAAGTATGTTTGGCAAGCACTTTTAACAACCTGCACTGCATCTCAGCACATGTTCATTATTGGCATAAAAGAACACTGGACTCGAGACTATCCAGAATGTATGAGAAAATTTGGAGGTACATATAATCTCATAATTTTATGCCTAATCTCAAATGCCAGTTTTCCAGGTATAAGTTTTGGCAAGTTAGAGTCACAGTGGGGACTTAGGCCAAATAAGCAAAAAACAAGCCCAAACTAAAAGAGAAAAGAAATGTGCATAAATTACAGGCTATCATTATCTAGCCAAGACTGAACCCTGAAATCAAAACCAAGACATTCCCCAGAGAACGCGTGCACTTTTTATGGCAGGCTTGAGACGTGCCTCATCTCTTTTTGCACATGAAAATCACTTTAATAAAATCCCTACACACTCACTTTCTAGAAAGAGAGCGTTTGTTGGCGATTCTGAGGTCTTATGACTTCATTCCGATGCCAGGGAAAATTCAAAATATATTTTTTAAGCTTTAATGGAAAATGAAACAGACCATAAAGATATGAGACCTACTTTAGAGAGTCAAGTAAAAATTTGTTCATAGTTACGCAGAATTCATAATATTTTAGAACTGATCCAAAAAGAATTGTTTTTTTAAACACTGAAGTCACCACCATGACTTAAAATGTGGAGCTGGGCTGCCCGGATCCCTCTGTGCTGTAGCGACAGAGCAACGTTGCAACTGCTCTTTGGAAACACCACACAGCGACAGTGCATAGGTCAAGTGTGTCTGGAAAATGCCAGTTCCCCATGAGTGATTTTTCCCCAGTATCGAAGCTTATCCCTTCCAGTGACAAGCCTTTGTTCTTTCATTTTGACAATTTCAAATGGAAAGATTTCCAAAATAGAGATGTCCTTGCCTTTAGAAACAGAGCATGAGATCACTTCATTTCGTTTTTCTTTTCTTTGATGGTTTCTGGTCATTCTGTTGACGGTATGCAGTTGTTTGTCCCTCAGCCCCCAGCACATGGCCCAGCCCAGGAATGATATGCAGAAAAGGTTTGTTGATTGACCCTTTTGCATGAGTGAAACTCAGAGGGTAAAGAGACGGAAGACTGGCTCCAGCAGTCTAGGATGAAGACTGCAAGTGCTTTATTTCTCTCTTTGTCACATCTTCTCAATGACTCTGCACCCCGAACACTGGGGGCTATGAGTGAAGGCATTAAGACAACCCTGAGAGAGAATTCCAACCCCGGGCACACTTCCGGCCTGCTAGCCAGCAAGTGCTGCCAAAATCTTCTGCCCTGCCAGCAAGAATCCCAGCTGGGTCTGGGCCAGCAAGAACAGCAGTACCGGGTGTTTCCCACCTGCCTGTACCTTTGGATAACTTTTCTGGGCAATGGTTGCAGGATGCCATAATTCGCCCATTTTAAACATTTTAATGCTTTATTGGGAGCACACAACCCCAGGGCAGTAAGAGGGAGAGAGAAGAGAAGAGACACAGGGGTGGACGGAGCGTGAACCAATGCAAGGAGAGTGCAAACAGAGCCACACATAAAGATGTTTAATTTCTAAAAATGGTAGGGTTCATAAAGCGTCCTCTATCATCTTCTCCCTGACTTAACCAAATATGGAATTAGGATTTTTATAGAGGTTACAAACCAAAAGTCTGCAGGCAGGATTCACAAATAAGTTTTTAAAAGCTTGAATTTGAATGCTTTGCTCTCTAGCCACAAGCCTCACCACTCCCTATTGTAAGACTCAGCTGTTTCACCTCTATATGTGACTGGCCCAGCCTCAAAGCCATTCAAAATTTGCAACTGTTGGTCCAGAGCACAAACTCATTCATTCTGTGTATACTAAGTACCTATTGTGACGGGAGAGGGATTGAGTGTTAGAAGGACGATTCAAAGATTAACAAGTGAATTATATCAAACATTTAAGGAAAAAACCCACCAATTTTACACAAACTCTTTCAGAAAACAGAGGAAGAAGAAATACTTCCCAACCCATTTTATAAGGCTGGCTTTATCCTCCTATCAAAACCAAACAAGGACTCTACAAGATAAGAAAATTGCAGTTCAATATCCCTCATGAATATAGGCACAAAAATCCTTAATGAGATATTATCAAATCACATTCAGCAATATATGAAAAGGACAAAACATCATGGCCAAATGGGAGTTATCACAGAAATTCGAGGTAGTTTTAACATTTGAAAATCAACCAGTGTAATTTACCATGATGACATAAATCATACAATCATTTCATTTGACAAAATTCAACATCCATTCATGATAAAAAGTCTCAGCAAACTAGGGAGGAAAAGGAAATTTTCAACCTGATAAACGTCAGCCACATAAACTGACAGTGAACAT
Organism: Varecia variegata; assembly: GCA_028533085.1. Lineage (NCBI taxonomy): Eukaryota > Metazoa > Chordata > Mammalia > Primates > Lemuridae > Varecia > Varecia variegata. The sequence continues at coordinate 2,898,297 of CM052440.1, forward strand.
GCTCATTGAAGGCTGAAGAGTAGCTGGGCTGTTTCCAGTCTGGGGCCAATAAGAACAAATGTGCAATAAACATTGGCATACAGGTTTTCGTGTGAACATAAGTCTTCATTTCTCTGGGATAAATGACAAAGGAGGACAATTGCTGGGGCATGTAGTAGTTGAATATTTAGCTTTTAAAAGAAACTGCCACTTTGTTTTCCAGAGTGGCTGTGCCCTTTTACATTCCCATCAGCAATATGTAAGCAATGTAGTTTCTCCACATCCTCACCAGCATTTAATGTTTTTGTTTGTTTGTTTGTTTGTTTTGAGACAGAGTCTCACTCTGTTGCCCCGGCTAGAGTGAGTGCCATGGCGTCAGCCTAGCTCACAGCAACCTCAAACTCCTGGGCTCAAGTGATCCTCCTGCCTCAGCCTCCCGAGTAGCTGGGACTA
>CM052440.1:2899228-2942386 GCA_028533085.1 Varecia variegata
AGGCATGCGCCACCATGCCCTGCTAATATTTTCTATATTTTTAGTTGTCCAGCTAATTTCTTTCTATGTTTAGTAGAGATGGGGTCTCGCTCTTGCTCAGGCTGGTCTCGAACTCCTGACCTCGAGTGATCCTCCCGCCTCAGCCTCCCAGAGTGCTAGGATTACAGGCGTGAGCCACCGCGCCCGGCCCACCAGCATTTAATGTTGACACTATTTTTTATTTTAGCCATTCTGATAGGTGTGTAGTAAAACATCCTACTGTAATTGTAATTTACATTTCCCTAATGACCAAAATCTTTTATGTGATTACTTGTCATCTGTATATTCTTTTTGGTGAAATGTCTCTTCACGTCTTTTGTCCATTTTCTAATTGGATTGTTGTTTCTGTTTTTTGTTTCCTTACTGTTGAGTTTTGAGAGTTCTTTATATAGTCTAGATACTAGTTCTTCGGTGGATAAGTTGTTTGCAAATATTTTCTCCTTCTCCGTAGCTTGTCTTTTCATCCTCTTAACAGGGTCTTTCACAAAGAAAAAATGTTTGAATTTTGATAAATCAAATTTATCAATTTTTTCCCTTTATGAATAATGCTGCTTTTAGTGTCAACTCTGAAAACTCTTTGCCTAATCCTAGATCCCAAAGATTTTCTCCTATATTTTTCTAAACATTTTATATTTTTATGTTTTACATTTAAGTTTTTGAATTATTTTGTGTTAATTTTTCATAAGGTGTGGAGCTTAGGTTGATGTGTATATATATATATTTTTGTCAACAAATGTCCAATTGCTCCAGCACCATTTGTAGAAAAAGTTGTCTTTCCTCCATTGAATTTCTTTTGTACCTTTGTAAAAAATCAGCTGGAAGCCAGGCACACACCTGTAGTCCCAGCTACTCAGGAGACTGAGGTGGGAGGATCCCTTGAGCTCAGGAGTTCAAGTCCAGTCTGGGCAACATAGCACAGACTCCATCTCTTAAAAAAAAAAAGTCAGTTGGGCACATTTGTGTAGATCTACTTCTAGGTTCTCTGTTCTGTTCCATATATCTGTGTCTATTCCTCTGCCTGTGTCACTCAGTCTCGATTACTATAGCTATATAATAAGTCTTCCAATTGAGTAGATTGATTCCTCCTACTTTATTTTTCCTTCTCAAAATTGTTTTAGCTATTCTAGTTCCTTTGCCTTCCCATATAAATTTTAGAATAGTCTTGCCTGTGTCTATTAATATATATTGTCTATATCTTCCTGGGGTTTCGAGATGAATTGCATTAAATATGTATAGAAATTTGGAGAGAATTGACAGCACTACTGTATTGTGTTTTCAATTCACGAATGAGGTATGTCTCTCCATTTACTTATATCTCCTTTAATTTCTTTCATTAGTGTTGGATAGTTTTCAGTGTACAATTCCTGTACATGTTTTGTTAGGTTTATGCCTAAGTATTTCATTTTTTGAGTGATTATAAATGATAATTATATTTTTAATTTTGGTGTCCACATATTCATTGCTGGTATATAGAAAGAAATAAAGTAGATTTCTGTATGTTTATCTTGTATTCTGCGATCTTGCTGAATTCACTTATTAGTGCTAGGAGTTTTTGTTGTTTCCTTGGGATTTTCTACACAGAAAATTATGTGATTTGCAAGTAGAGACAGTTTTATTTCTTCTCTTCTAATCCATATGATTTTTTCTTTTTCTTTTCTTTTTTTTTTTAGTAAGATGTGCCAAGGAAAGAAAATCTGTATGTCTTTTATTTCCTCCTCTTACCTTATTGCACTAGCTAGAACTTCTAGCACTATTTTAAATAAGAACAGTGAGAGTGGAAATCCTTGTCCTGTTTCTGATTTTAGGGGGAAAGCATTCAATCTTTCATTATTAAGTATAAGTTTACTTGTAGGTTTTTTGTAGATGCTTTTTATCAAGTCAAGGAATTGGTCCTCTATTCCTATTTTCTGAGAGTTTTCATCATGCATGACGTTGAATTTTGTCCTACGCTTTTTCTGCATCAATTGATACGATCATATGATTTTTTTAGCCCATTAATATGGCAAATTGATTTTCAAGTATTGAACCAGCTTTTTATCCCTAGAATATACTCCATGTGTTTATTTATGATGGAGTTTCTAAATACATATTTATACATTGTTAATTTTTTATACATTGCTAAATTCTAATTAGTAGTATTTTGTTAAGGATTTTTTTTTTTTGAGACAGAGTCTCACTCTGTTGCCCAGGCTAGAGTGCCATGGCATCAGCCTAGCTCACAGCAACCTCAGACTCCTGACCTCAAGCAATCCTTCTACCTCAGCCTTCCGAGTAGCTGGGACTACAGGCATGCACCACCATGCCTGGCTAATTTTTCTATATATATTTTTAGCTGTCCATATAATTCTTTTCTATTTTTAGTAGAGACGGGGTCTCGCTCTTGCTCAGGTTGGTCTCGAACTCCTGAGCTCAAATGATCCGCCCACCTCGGCCTCCCAGAGTGCTGGGATTACAGGCATGAGCCACCGTGCCCAGCCTCAGGATTTTTAATCTATATTTATGAGGGATATCAGTTTGTAGTTTTTGTTTATTTTGTTTGTTTGTTTGTTAGTTGTACTGGTTTTCTCTGGCTTTGGCGTCAGATTAACACTGTGTTAATAAAATAAATTGGAAAGTATTTCTTCTATTTTCTGGAAAAGATCATGTAGAATTAATTCTTTAAACATTTGGTAGAGTTTTCCAGTAAAACCACCTGGGCTGAAGGTTTCTTTTTTGGGAGTTTTCAATTATGAATTCAATTTCATTAATAGTCACAGAGCTGTTGGAATGACTTATTTCATACTGGGTGAGCTGTGATAGTCTGAGTTTTTTGAGAAATTGGTCCATCTCTTCTAATGTGTTACATTTGTGTGTATAGAGTTACTCATAGTGTTCCCTGTTCCATTTCAAATATTGGTAATTTGCATATTCTCTTTTTTGTATGTCAGTATTGCTAGAGGTTTGTCAATTTTATCCCTTCTAAGAACCAGCTCTTGGTTTCATGGGTTTTCATTTCATTGGTTCTGCTCTTTATTATTTCCTTCCTTCTGCTTGCTTGGGGTTTATTTTGTTCTTTCTAGATCCTGAGGTGAAATTTTTGCTTATTGATTTGAGGCTTTTTCTTTTTTCTAATGTGTGCATTTATTGCTATAAATTTCTCTCACAGCACTGCTTTAGCTGTGCCTCACAAATTTTGATCTGGTATGTTTTCATTTTTACTCAGTTTAATGTATTTTTTTTTTACTTCTCTTTAGACCTTCTCTTTGACCTATGGATTATTTAGAAGTGTGTTGTTTAGTTTCTAAGTATTTGGAGATTTTCCTGTTGTCTTTTTGTTATTAATTTCTTATTGGATTCCATTGTGATTAGAGAACGTACTCTGTATGATTTCAATTATTTAAAATTTGTTGAGGTTTGTTTTGTGGCCCAGGATGTGGTCTATCTTGATATGTGTTCCCTGGCACTTGAAAAGAATGTGTGTTCTGATATTGTTAGGTGGAGTGTTCTATAAATGCTTTTGAGATACTGTTGGTTGGTGGTGTTGAGTTCTTCCGTATTCTTGTCGATATTCTGCCTAGTTCTATAAATTATTGAGAGAGGGGTGTTAAAGTCTCCAAATACAATTTTAGCTTTATCTATTTCTCCTTTCAGTTCTATCAGTTTTTGCTTCTCATATTTTGCAGCTCTGTTGTCTGATGCATAGACATTTAGGATTGCTATGTCTTCTTGGTGGATTGGCTCTTTTATCATTATATAATGTCCTCTCTGTCCTAGTGATTTTCTTTGCTCTGAATTTCACTTTATATGGTATTAACATAGCCACCAGCTTTCCTTTGAGTAATATTTGCAAGATTTATATTTTTCCATGCTTTTGCATCGACCTGCCTATATTATTGTGAGTGTCTTATAAATTGCATATAGTTTGGTCATTTTTTTTAATCCGCTCTGCCAATCTGTGTCTTTTAATTGGTATATTTAGACCAGTTTTAGTTAATGTAATTATTGGTGTTAGGGCTTAAGTCTGCTATTTTTGTTTTTGTTTTGTATTTGTTCTGTTTTTTGTTTCTCTGTTTTCTTTTTCCTGTCATCTTGAACATGTTTTAGAATGTCATTTTCATTTATCTATAGTGTTTTCAAATGCATCACTTTGTATAGCAATTTTAGTAGTTGCTCTAGGTGCTACATTCCATGTACATAACTCATCACAGTCTATTGGTGTTGTCAGTTACCAGTTAGAGTGAAGTGCAGAAACCTGATCTCCCTTTAGGTTCTTTTACCTTCTCCCATTTATAACTGTCTTAAATATTTCCCTCGCATATAATTTAGAACCATGTCAGACAGTGTTATAATTTTTATTTCAATCATCAGACATAATTTAGAAAACTCAAGAGAAGAAAAACCTATTGTATTGCTTATCTTCCTGAAGTTCTAAAATTCCTTATTTTATCTTTTCCTTTCTGTTTAGAAAACTTCTTTTAGCCCATTCTTTTAGGATAGGTCTGCTGGCAACAAGTTCTTTTAGTTTTCATCCATCTAATAATGTACTGGTTTTTCCTTTGTTTCTAAAGAATATTTTCTCTGGTTATAGGATCCTGAATTTTTTCTTTCCATCTTGTAAATGTCAGAGACTTTCTTCTGACTTCTATAGTTTTGATAAGAAGTCTCCTATAAGTCAAATTGTTTCTTCTCATTGCTTTCAAGATTTTCTTGTGTCTCTTGCCAAATTTGGGAAGTTTTCAGTTATTATTTCAGCTCTACCATCTTTCTTCTCTCGTTCTAGAATTCTGATGTTGCAAATGTTAGATCCTTTGTTGTAGTCTCACAAGTCCTTGAGGCTCTGTTCACTTTTTCTCAAGGCTATTCTCTCTCTCTTGTTCTTATTAGGTAGTTTCTATTGTTCTATCTTCCTGCCACAGGTTGTTTCCTTTTTATATCTTCTATTTCTTTGTAGAGGCTTTCTTTTTTCATTTGTTTTGAGAAGATTTATAATTGCTTGTTGACATATTTTTATCACAGCTGCTTTGAAGTCTTTGCCAGATGATCTAACATCTCTGTCATCTTGCAGTTGATATCTATTGTCTTTTTAAACTCAGTTTGAGATTTTTCTGGTTCTCGGCATGATGATTTTCAGTTGGAACCTGTATTCTCATATTACATATGAGATTCTGGATCTTATTTAAACCTCCTGTTTTAGCTGGCATTCTCTGACACCACTCAGGCAGGGGAAGTGGGAGGCTCTGCCTTGTTACTGCGGGGTATATGTAGAAGTCCGAGTTTGCCACAGCCTTCCTTGAAGAGAAGAAAGCCGTCCACCCATACAAGTCAGGGTGCGACCAGGGGCTGGGGGAGTCTGGGACTGCAGAGGCAGGGGGTGCTCCTTATTACTGCTGGGTGCGGGTGGGAGTTCCAGCTCCCCACTCAGCCTCCGCTGGTTGGAAGGGATAGAAATGCCTTGTTACTTCTCCCCATCTGGAGCCACAGGGTGAAGGGGAGGGGTGGCCTCGTTACTGCTGGGCTGCAGTGAAAGTCCTGACTCTCTACTAGGCCTCCTTGGGTACCAACCCAGTGGGAGGCGAGAGGCGCCCTATTACTGCCAAGTGAGGGTGGAAATCCAGACTCCCCATGTGTCTCCACTGACACCGCGGGAGAGGGACGTCATCATCAGCTGGAGGATGAAGCCCTGGCTCCCTACGCGACCTTCTCCAATGCCAGTCCACGGAGGATGTCGCGGCACCTCATTACAGCCCGATGTGGGTGTGGGTGGGACCACTGCTTTCTCTGTGGTGTTTAGCTAAAGTAGAGCAGTTATTGTCTGAAAGTTTTCTGTCTAGCCAGGCTGCCCACTTCCTAGTCCTTTGCTTAGGGAGAGCAGGCTTTTGCTGGAACTTTTTTGTCTGTGCTTGTTAGTGTTTCCAGACGCCAGCTCCAAGTTAACGATATATGAGGCAAAAGGAAAACCCAGGCAACCTACTGTCATGTTGTTCCTTGGGTCCCGAGGTCCCTAGTTGACTTGTTTTCAGAGTCTTCTTATATTTGTTTTATAAAATGTCCAGGGTTTTTAGTTGTACTTAGTGGGAGGAATAGGGAAAAATATATATTCCCTAAAACAGAAGATTCTCTGTGCTATATTTTTGCAACTGCCTGTGAATCTATAATTCTTTTAAAATAAAAAGTTAAAAAGAATTTCTAATATTAGTGTCTCACAAATTTGTTCAAGTATCAGAATGCAAGAAAGATATTTATTCTAAAAGAAAGCTATCATGGATTCAAATCAGTGCGTCACAAATGCCAAGGGGTGGGGCAGTCCCAGGACAGCAGTGCAGAGGCGGAGTGGCCCCCACCATCAGGAGTGGGTCATCCGGGCAGTGGGACCACAAACGGCGCCAGCAGCGCTCAGGGGGCGGGGCTGGGCAGGCGGCTGGGGACGGATGTGTGCAGAGGGGTCTCTGAGGATTATGAAGCACTTTTCAAATAAAAGGCATCATGACTGCTGGCCCCCTGGGGGTCTTCAAATGCCTGGCTTTGATTCCGAGGCCCCCGCAAGCCCAGGAGGCACACAGCTGTGGAGTGTTAGAGTCACAAGTGTCCTCGGGGCCATCTGCCCGGCCCTGCTCTACAGCCACCCAGTGGAAGTGAGGCGGGAGGGAAGCTGGACTGAAGGAGAGGCCCGAGGGGGGCCAGCTGTCCAGCCGGACTCTAGGCTGGAGGAGATGGAAGCATCTGGAAAATATCATTCACTTCAACCAATCAATGTTTAAAGGCCAAACAAAGCCACAGTGAGCAGAGGCTGGGTTGGGTTTCTTTCTTTCTTTTTTTTTTTTTACTCTCCAAGTAGAACAGCCTGTCTTGGAGTTTCATCTCAGCTCAGAACCATTTTCTGAGTAGGGCGTGAGCCTTTTATGATCAAAGGATACACTTCCCCATCTTTAACCTCCAGAAAGTAGACTGATTTTATAATACGAAATCAGAAATTCACATCTGCTTAAGGAAAACTGGAAATAATATTTTCATATTTCAATTTTTATTCCATTCCTGAACCACGCCCCTGGCGTGAGTGCCGGGGACTTGGACAAGCTGCCCGCCATCTTTGGAAGACAGGAAATGGGACGAGTGCCAGAGAGAAAGAGGCCCAGCCCCCACGGAGGCCGATCAATGTGATGACCCCTTCCTTGGGTCCCTCCTGTGACTCCAGCTCCCCTGGGTCTCCTCGGGCTCCACGGCCCACAGCGCCCACCCAGCCTTGCCACGTTGGTTCTGGCATGCTCGGTCCTGGTGCTGCCTCTCCCTCCACTCTCCATCTGGGCTCACCTCTTCTTCCCCTGTGGCTCCAGTCACCATGTCCTTGCTGCTGCACCCAGGTCACAGCCCCTGCACAGCCAGACACATGCATCCAACGTCACCTCTTGGGCATCGCAGAACTCAACCTGTTCCAAACTGCATGCCTGCTGCATGGGCCGAATCATGTGTTGACGTCCTAATCCCCAGGACCTCAGAGTGTGGCTGGACTTGGAGACAGGGTCTCTAGTGGGGTCATTAAGGTAAAATGAGGTCATTAGGGAGGGCTCTAACCTAATATTACTGGTGTTCTTATAAGAAGATGAGATTAGGACACAGACACACACACAGAGGGACATCCGTGAGAGGACACAGGGGAAGACAGCCATCTGTAAGCCAAGGAGAGAGGCCTCAGAAGAAACTAACCCTGCTGGCACCTTGATCTTGGACTTGGACTTCCAGCCTCCAGAACTGTGAGGGAATAAATCTCTGGTGCTAAGCTGACACCGACCAGTCTGTGGCGGTTTGTTATGGCAGCCCTAGGACACATACACATGCTTTCTCCCCAGACCCAGCTGACCTCCTGTGTTCCCTGCCTCTCTGAAAGATATGCCCACCCAGCCAGCTGCCTAAGCCATAGAGAAGCTCGAGGTTCATGCTGCCCCCTCCTCTCTTACCACCCGTGGTCTTCCACGGCCATGTTGGGCAACTGGGCTTCCTAAGTAGCTCTTAAATCCATTCACTTCTTCCTATCCCTGCAGCCCCCCACCCCCACCCTCACGGCTGACTGACCACTCTACAGGCAGAACTGCTAAGTTCAGCACTTCCCAGGACCTGTAACCCCAGCACACACAGCCAGGCATGGCCATAGGGGGCCTGCACCTGGGTGCCACCCAGACATTACCACATAACCCCCAGACCATGCCCTAAGATGGGCAGTGCTGCAGGATTGGGAAAACTGCCCCGGGAACTCGGGCATGCGACCTGGTTGACAAGGCTCACTCAGGCACTTCTGCAACCACGCAAGGCAATGATGCTGCAAGTTCAGAGTTAGGTGTTCGGAGATGCGGGAGGTTAGGGTTAGGGTTTCTCTGAACTGGGAAAGACCTCACCCCAGATTGACAGAATGCTGTCACTATTAACCCGAGCACGTCTCCCTCAAGGAGCCAGGAGTCTGAGACCCTGGCTCACTGCACTTCCCCAGCGGGGCGTTTCCTGGGGCGCTTTGCTGAGAACATGGCTTCTGGGCTCACTGAAGTGAATGGCACTGTCCACAATACTTACGTGTCTTGGGTGCTTCCTCTCCAGGCCTCTGCAACCACGGATGCTCAAGTAAGCTTTGAAAGGTGAAGAAGAGGCGCTTGCCAGGCAGCCCAGGTGGAAAAGGACAGGTGAGGGCATCGGGGAGCAGACAGCCCGTGCAAAGGCCCAGAGGCACAGCAGAGTGGGTGTGGGGCCCTGGAGGGGACCAGGCAGGAATCTGCCTGTGGGGCTTTGGGGGCCCGTCCCTCTGCTCTGATGTTACACTGAGGGATCCCTGGAGGGACTTAGGAGAGTGACGTGGTCAGGTTTGCTTCATAAAAGAACCTTAGCCCACGGTTGCCGTTTTTTCAAATGACAACGTCGTCTTCCTCATCTGTTAAATGGGGGTAATAATAGAACCTACCTCATAGGACTGTTGTACAGATTAACCAAGTTAACACAACTGAAAGTGCTTAGAACAGCGTGTGCACTTAGTTAAGTGCTCCATTAGACACCTTGTTACCACTTGTCGGGCCCAGAGGCTGAATTGCAGTTCAGGAGGATGGTGGCCCAGGCGCTGGCGACTGACAGTCTCCTGGCTGAAGGAAGTCAGGGCTGGCGCAGGTCGAAGCTGTTAACTGCACGCGGATGTCAGGCCGAGGGTGGCCGCCTGGATGCTGCCCACCGCGAGCTGGCCGAGCTATGTGGGCAGAGGCCCACACCCACCCAGAGAGCCTTGCATTGGAGTGGGGGCAGCTTAGGGGGGCTTTTCCTAATTTAAACCTGAAGTTCTGGGTCCCCTGGGAGCAGTGAGGAGGACGTCATTTCTCACCTTCATTTTGGGGTGAGGGCTGGAAGCTAAAAGCAGACTTCTCAGCGTCATGCTGGGGGGAGTATATTAGGAGGGAGGTCCACCCGCCTCGAGTCCCCAGGTCAGGGCCCCTTTGGCGGAGCGCACTTCCAGGAGCGACGAGTCAGCTGTCCGTGGAATTCCACATTAAAATAAAATACGCTGACCGTCAGAAGTGAATGTCCTGAATGCGTCTTGCTGCCAGCTCTGACCTGAGGACACACAGGGAAGCTGTTTCGCATCGTGTTGGACACCGAACTTAGAGTGAAACAAACCTGGGTTCTGGTCTCCGTCTCCCCACACCCCTGTGAGTAAGCGAGTGGCTTGGCCTCCCTAAGGCGTGGTTTTCTCATCTACAAGGTGGTATGATGAGCACGGTTCCCACAACACAGCCGACAAGGCCTGAGTCAGGCGAATGTGTGCATGGCAACTAACAGTGCCTGGCACAGAGCAGGTGCCCATAAATACCAGCGACAAGCTAGCCGAGGTGGGGCAAACATGCATGCATACTTTCCACTGACACCTAAATTATGTTAGACAGCCATGAATTGCCGGAGGTTTATTTTAATTAGCGAGAAGCAGGAAAACTTGATTCTGGGATGTGAGCATTTGATGATTTCTCCAGGTGGTAGGAAAAAATGTTAAATGACAAAAACAAACTGAGAAACATTCTTGAGGGGAAAAAAAGGGGAGCGAGGCCTGTTAATAGCACTGCCTAAATATAGCAACATGTATTTCTGTAGATGGCAAAAATGGTGCCCAAACCCTGGAAGCAAATACTCCTTCTTCCCAAATTTCCGTCTAGCTCTTTTTGAATCAAGGTGGCCAGCGGTGTCCAGAAACGGCCAGCTGGAGGGGTGTCGGCCCGTAAACCCGGTGTGGGCCCAGCCTGCTGCAGAGGGAGAAGCGTTAACATTATTCCGACCCTTCCCGACTGCAAGATCTTGCTCCTTCTCACCTCCACGTTTTCAGTCTGCGTTTTAAAAAGGAAGCACAGCTCCAAAAAGGGCCCTCGGAGGCCAAATTTGGTCAAAGCGCTGTGCAAATGCCAGGCCCTGAGCCCCCCAAGCCCCTAATTAGGAACAGGTTAGTGGAGACGCCAGCAGGGAGTAAACCATGTGGCCTCCGACAGGGCCTTCCCCACCGAGCTCTTTCTGATTTCGACACAAACCATAACAAACACCATGCAGAACCAATTACACTGCGGCCTGCGGAGGGGGCAGCAACTGCAGTTGGGGTGGCTGGAAGTGGGCCCTTTAGGACAGGCCCCTCTGTGGGGTGGGGGACGCCCCACTGTCAGTTCTGTGACCCTCCTGTGCCCAGAGCCCATGCCTGCCTTTCCAAAGGAGAACCACAAGCTGATTTATCACGGATTCGCCTAAACGTCTGAACATTTCGTGGGTGTTCAGCAGCTGAGCACGGAGCGGGAGCAGCAATGGGATCCGCCTTCGGAAAGGGCAGATGGGTCCACTTGTATGAAATGGGTGGGTAAGTGAGGACTTCCCCTCCCAGATATCGATTTACAGCTGCCCAAGGGCCTTTAGTACTGGAGTTCAAAGGGGGAGCTGGCGTCGGGAGGGCAGGCCTCAGCGGGGCCGGGGCTGTTGGCGTCTGGCCGAGTAAGGCTCCTGTCCCTGCACGCTTTCCGAGGACATCTGTTGAGTGCCCACTTTGTTCTGGGCTCCTCCGTACGACACGATTCCCCTGGACTCTGTGCTCAGGTTGCTCACAGGCTCAGGTCTCTGCCCCAGCGGGAGAGGGGAGGGAAGGAGAACGTGCTGTGCCAGGCAGGGAGCCAAGGCGGCACAGGAGATGCTTAACTGATGGGGCCTCGCTTTCTCATCCGCAAATGTGAGTAATCAGAGTGTGGAGCTCACAGGTTGTTGTCAGCATCAAATAATCCAAGCAAAATGCTTATAGAACACGGCAGGGGCTCAGCAAGCATCAGCCATTATCACTATTCTACCAGAGGGGCCGCCAAGCCGGCAAACTGGCACTAAGGTCTTGCTAGCTTTGCCCTTTGGGTTCCTCCGGCAGACTGGAAGAGGAGCCGTGTTACAGAAATGGGAACCATTCATTCACCCAACAAATAATTATTTCCCAGCTGCCTTCTATAAATAAAGCAAAATGAAGCAAACACATACAAATCTGTTATTAATCAGAAACCCTGAGGCTGCAACAGAAAGGCCCCTCCCAGCACCATGGCGGCGCTGGCCTGGGCCCGAGAAGCCAACTCTAGGTGAGGGACGGTGGGGTGGTCTCGTGCACCATCTCGATTCCCAAGTGCAAAGCCCCAGGTTTGGAAAGGGGGTGTGGGCGCGCTTGTGGGCTTTATCTGTACGGCTGGAAAACCCAGCACTGCCCATCGCCTGTCCTGCTGATACTGTGTCAACAGCCACAGCCCACGGGCATCGGTCCAGCCTTTGGCCTGCCTTCCAGGGTCCTTCTTAGGCTGGCTCTGCCCTTGGCGGCCCCTCCTCTTGGAAACCTTCCTTTCGGTCTCTCAACTATCCATCCTCAGGCCCCATTGGCAGGGACCGCCTCTGGGTCACCGCCAAGTCCTGGGCCCCGCCCAGCACCTGCCTGCAGACCATTAGCTCCATCACCCAGGTCAGAGTGCACAGGAGGGAGACAGTCTGCGCCCCGAGTGTCCTGGTCTCAGGGAAGCTCCTGGAAGGGTGCCCCCCTTTTACTAAGCCCTAGATATGACTTCATATCGATGTCATTTATATTTTTCTTCAAAGTTAGAGTCCAAGTGGAGGAGGCCGGATTCAGGTTCCAATTCAGTTCTCAAAAAGGGCCATGGCCGAGTGGGATCTGGGTTTTTCCAAAGATCACTTTGGCAGGAGGTGGGATTGGAGGGGTGGGAGGCAGATAGCCGGGGGTCAGCAAGAGGAGGAGCTGGCTCCAGGGAAAGGGGGAGCCAAGTCAGAGAAAGAGGGGCAGCACTTGACTGGTGGGGGCAGCGTGGGGAATGATCCCCAGGTTTCTCCCCCAGGGCCAGCTGGTGCCTTTCGTCACTGTGGAGCCTGCAGGTAGAAGGCAGGTCTGGGGAAAGGATGAGTTCAGTGTGGGCGTGGCCGGGAGACATCCAGGGCGAGCTTGAGGGAAGCAGAGAAGGGAGCTCAGAGGAGACACAGGGGCTGGAGGTTTGGTTTAAGCTATAGGCCATTCACCACCCGTCGGTGAAGGCTTTGCCCACGCGGCTTCACCCCACCTCCCCGATGCCTGGGGAGAGGAGGAGGCAGGAGCCCCGAGTGTTGCAACATCCTGAGGTGATTTATAGGGAAAACGTCCTGTGTGTTTGTTTCTCAGCACTGCCTTCCAAGAGGGAATCTAAAACCCCACATTCTGATCCGAAGTGTAATTTCCAGTCATTTCTACCGACAACATTTGGTTCTTATTATCAAAAGATACTCACACAGATGTAGCATTAAAATCTTGGCTTCAGTGGATAAAGAAAACAAGATAATCTAAAGTATTGCAGCAACCCTCAGACATTTACGATTCCAAGAAATGGCTGTTGGATAACTCTTCCAGAATATCCGCTTCCCGATGTGTTTCTGGGTGGAAGAGAGCCGGCTGCCCGGCGACGTCAGCCTGTTCATCTGAACTCTCAACCGGGAAGGCCGAACGGATGCAGCGGGTGAGGGCATTTCCCCCGGCTTCCCCAGCCCCATCCCGCATCTGGGCACACAGACGGTGCTCAGTTAGGGTAGTTGGCTGTGAAAAGAAACAGGCGAATGCCATAAGGCAGCACACGCCAGGTTTTCTCATTTGACGTTTCTTTATGAAGGTTCCAAGCACTTATTACAGGGAGGGGTGGCTTCTTTAAGACAGAAGAGAAAAAATATTTATACAGAACTCATATTTTGAACTTTAGTGAAGAACTTTATCCTACCTCCTGTTAAAGTCTCTATTAGTGATTTTGGGTCCTTCCACTAACATCACCGGCCCGGTGTTCTCCACTCATGACCCCTGGATCTTCCCAAAGTGTATTTTGTACATTAAGTTCATCCTGAGTACCAGGCACTTTAATGAATTATCTCATTTAGTTCTCAGAATAATACTGGGACAACAATATGTTTGTTGTTCCCATTTTATGGATGTGGGAATGTGGCCTTGGGAAATGCAGGTCCTTTTTCCAAGAGCACAAGGCTGGTGAGAGGCAGAGCAGACGTCTGACCCCACTGTTCCTGAGTCCTCCTGAGTGCCCGCGGCGACCAGGGCTGCTGACATGGGCCTTTTCGTACATTTATCTACTTACTCCTTTTGGTAACCCTGAGGGGCAGGTCGATGTAATGATTCCCGTTTTACAGCTGGGGAAACTGAGCTTCACAGAGGTAAAGTGACGTGTCTGGAGTCCCACGAAGCAGAGGAGCCGGAACCTGGGCCTGAGAGACACCAGCACGCTCTCCCCCCACACCCCGGGCCTTCACTCCTTCTCTGCAGTCCCCCAGCCCACTCCACCTCCACCACTGCACAGGACTACACATGCTTCCTGAGTCCCCTCAGGGCACTGAGGCTGGGAGGGGACAGCTTGGCCCTGGAGCCTGCAGGGGCCTCAGTGCAATTGTGGCTGCACTAGGCCCGGCACAGGGAAGCACAGAGAGGAGGCCAGAGCGTGCAGCATGTGCAGCTAAAGGGCGTGAAGGAAGCCCACCCAGATCCGAGGGCTGACGCCTTGCTTTGGACAACCCCCACGCCGTTCATCTTGTGCATGCGGCCACTGAAAGGATCTGAGAGATTCACTCAATTCTTTCCCTCCTCTGGGGCATGCTTGCCTGGCCGGGTTGAGACAAGGTTGGGGAAGCCGCTCTCTTCCTTCCCTCTTGGTGCCTCAGTGACCAGCCAGCTCCCTGCCCCACCCAGCTGGGCCCAGGCCACAAGCCGGGCCTAGCACTCAACTTGGCCAACTTGCAGCCTGAGAGAGGGCTGGGCTCCTCACAAACAGCCTCAAATCATCCTGGACCCTGACAGCGGCAGGACAAACGCCCAGAACCCTCTCCCCGTCTGCCCTCCACCCCTTCATGGCGGTCGCAGGATCCCAGGGCGGCTGTTTTATGGAGCCTCTCCCACGGACGGGGCCTCTGCGCACAGCAGCCCAGCCAGGCGAGCAGGTTATATCTGATTTACGGAGCGAAGGCAGGAGTCTGAAGTGGGTTTGGGGGCCACACAGCCTGGCTTCCCATCCCGGCTCAGTACTACCCCTGCGGCTTTGTCTGGGCCTGAGCCACCACTGTTTCCCACCTAGATAATTCCCATGGCCTGGTCCCCTCTGATCTCTCTCTCGTCCTTGCTTCCCTACACTCCAGTCTCTTCACAGAAGCCAGAAGGGTCATTTCAACATGACAGTCAAATTGCTCCTTCACAAAACCCTCTGAAGGTGCCAGTCGGGCTCCCAGTAGAAGCCGAAGCCCCCACCATCTCTGCCTCCCCGGCCCCCCACTCTGCCCTCAACCTCTTGGCCCCAGCTGCACCGGGTTCCTCACTGTGCCTCGAGCACCCAGCATTGTCCCTCCTCAGGGAACTTGCTGTTCCCTCAGTCTGGAAAAGGTTTTGCCTTCACCCTGCCAGCTTCTTATTCAAACGTTTCCTCTTTGCTGAAGTTTCCCTGGTGTAGTGGACGTGATGTGTGGCCCAGGCTCTTCTTCAGGAAGGAAGGACTTGTTCCCTGGCTGTTGGGAGGCAGCCACTGGCTTTCAGTCCTCCCAGAGAATTGCCTGTCTGAGGCCATACCTCCTTCTGGGGGCAGCCTCATCCAATGACTGATCAATGTGGGGGTATAAAGGCCTGGCTCTGCCCTGATCTGAGGCTGAAGGCTGATCTGTGTCCAGAGCTCCATGTGGGGCTGGCTGAGGCCTTCGTCAGGCCCGCACTGAAGCTCAGCTTCTCCCTCTTCCCAGTCCTGCTGCATTCCCCTCCTCCCACACATGTTGGTCCCAGCTGCACTCCCTAATAATGCCCTGTACGTGGATCTCTGCAATCAGAGCCTGCTCCTCAGGGAGCTCAAACAGTGACACTTGGTCACCCCACCGCAAACTGTAGCACCCCCTCCCCAAACACACCCACTATCCCCTACCTGCCCTGCTCTTCACACCCATCGCCATCTGCATGCATAAATTTTACTTGTCCATTGACATTCTGTCTATCCTTCCACAGAACATGAGCTCCATAAGGACAGGGGCATGTTTTGTTTTGTAATTCCATTGCCTAAAACAGTACCTGGCCCTATGAGCATCCAGTCGAAATTTGCTGAATGAACGAGTTATTGAACAGCCACATCATCCTCGATTTATGGTCAACAAAATCCCCCAAATCATGCTTACACAATTGTGACTCTGACATTTTGAGTTTGTGTCATTGGTTTGGGGAACCTGATTCCAGGTCTTGACAACTTGTCACTGCTAAATTCCATTTTGCTACACTCTAGATTGTGTGAGTCCTGTTTTCTAGCTCTGATCACCTGAAGACCTGAGGAGCGTATGTTTCAGAGCTTCATCCAACTCACCAACAAAAATGTTAAATAGAACAAAATCACTCTCATAGCCATTTTGGGGGGTAGCTTTTGTGTCCCTCTGAAATGATCTTGTCCATGTATTTGTTTGCTTGTTTATTTCTGTCTCCCTGCCCTGTCCCCAGCCTGCAGCTCAGGGCCTACCACTGTGCCTGGCATGTTGTAGGGTCCTAACAAACGTGTCAAATAAATGAATGGTTCTTCTCCTTCCAGAGTGTGAGCTCCCTGGGGCAGAAGCCACGTCCATCTGTCGAAGCGTCCTACAGCACTAACGCATTACTTACGAGGGCTGGACCATGCAGTTGTGATTCAGGTTGTATCGTGCTGGCTTCTCTCCACCACTAGGAGGTGGCGTCACATTCCCTCATACCCAGGCTTGGCTGGTCATGCTCTCTGACACCTTGGCCCACCTTTTGGTGCCACTGCAGGGTCACACGGCCTGGTGCCTCCTATGCCTCACAGGGATGCTGCCCTCCCCTGGATCTCCCACAGGCCCCATGGAGCTGGGCCACAGCTCTCCCTGTTATCAATTGCATCATTACAATTAGGTCACACTTACGTGCCTGGACTGTCATTTCCCCTAGGGTGAGTGTCTCCCTGGCAGCTCCTCAGTCATCATACAAATAGTCCCTCGAGGATCCTCCCTCCTTGTTCTCTAGACCTGTCCTCTGTACACCTGAACCCTGGGTGCTTAGGTTCAGGCTATGAAACTCACTAATCATGCAAGACATGTTTGTCCCGTACTGTTGAAGGTTCTGGGAGTAGCAGTGAACAAAGCAAAGCACCTGCCCTCATAGAACTTACATCCCAGTGGTGGAGAGGACAAGTGATACGTCTATGTATCAGGTAGTAAGTGCCATGGAGAAAAATAAAACAGAGGAGGAAGAGTGCCGTGGAGGAGGGTTGTGGCCATTTTATGTGGGGGTCAGGAAAGGGTCTCACTGAAAAGGTAATTTTTGAGCTGAGTCCCTAAAGATAGCTTTGGCAACGTGGATATCTGGAAAAAGATCATTTAAGCAGAGGGAATGGCAAGAGCAAAGGCCCTGGGGCAGGAATGTGCTTGGCATGCTGGATGAACAGCAAGGAAAGGAGTGTAGCTGGAGCAGAGTGAGCAGAGGGGAGGACCGTAGGAGAGGAGGCCAGAGGGACAGGCAGCAGGGCATGAGGTCATATGGGCCTTATAGGCCACCGGAGGGACTTTGGCATTACTCTGAGCTGGGAGCGTTTAGAGGGTTTGAGCCAAAGGACAGATAGTCTGACTTGCATTTTAACTGGGTCTCTGTGGCTACTGTGTTAGAAAGAATGTGGGTGGAAAGTGGAGAGGCAGGGACACCAGTGAGGAGACTAATGCAGTAATCCAGGCGGGAGACGGTGGCCTGGCCCATGCGGTAACTGTGAAGGTGGTAAGAAGGGGTCAGATGAGTTATTTATCTTGAAGTCTTGCCAAGGGGATTTGCTGATGGATTGGATGCATGAAAGAGAGAGAGAGAGAGAGAGAGAGAGAGAGAGAGGGAAACCCAATGGTGAGGCCAGAATTTCTGGCCTGAGCAATTAATTGGAAGGACGGGGTTGCCACTGACGGAGACGGGAACACTCTGCAGGGACAGGAGTGGGTGGAGGGAAACCAGTTCTGCTTGGACACACGAATGCTGACGGTCCCTCAGACATCCAAGTGGAACTGTCAAGTATATATGTGAACACTGAGCCTGGAATTCAGGGCAGAGGTCGGGCTAGAGACACCTTGGGGGGCTCTTACCACCTGGGGCCCTGCTGACTGTTGTGGGCACTCTGTCAGAGGTAGCCAGGACTTTGGCGTCAGATGCAGGCCCAATGCCTGGCTCCACTTTGAACTGGCTCTGGGACCTTGGGAAAGTTAGTTGACCTAAGCCTTAGCTGCTTATCTGGGATGTGAAACTGGTAACACTGCCTCGCAGACTCCCGAGGGTTTAAGACGATAATATATGCTGTGTCGGCATCGTGCTGGACTCAACAAGCAGCGTCTGTGAACACTGTTAGCATGTTTTCCTGGGCATGTTTATGGTGCTGCAAGCCCACTGCCCTTTTAGCCTCTGGTTACACTCGGAGCCACAAGACACTTCCCCTGGGAGGATGGGGCCAGGGAAGGGGCCCTGACCCACAGACTGCCCATCTGAAGAGATGACCCTGCCTAATGAGACTCTCTGGCCATGAATTTGAGTTGGGAGTGAGCAGATTGGGCCTGGAGCTGAAAGGCCACTCTGGGCCATGCACCAGATGAGCAAGGACACCGAGTGACCTTGGGAGAGAGACTCCCTAGGGGCTGTCTGGCTCCTGTTCGCATCCCCAGCAGGCCCTGATGGCTGCGAGTCCTGCCCTCAGGCCCTGCCAAGTCCCACTGGACATCTAGTCAACAAAGCCGCCTTTGTGAGCTCAAGGGCCCCCAGTGGGAACCTCAGGGGTGATTAATTCACAGCTCAGCCTGGCGTGGAGGACATGATGGCCCAGCTGCTGCTTTCTCCAATAGGCTTGGAACGTTCTGTCCCTAACACTTGTGGACAATAGGGCTGGAGTCTTTTCTGGCACTGTTAGAACAGCGTATTTGGAAAGCTTTCTAGAATGTCTGGTAAAAGAAAGACCCACTGCCTCCTAGGCATTCCATCTTCCCACATTTCCACCGTGCCCACCTTCTGGCCCACGCTATGGGGTTGGCCATAGGGACTTTGTTTTTTTTTTTTTTTTTTTTGAGACAGAGTCTCACGCTGTTGCCTGGGCTAGAGTGCCGTGGCGTCAGCCTAGCTCACAGCAACCTCACACTCCTGGGCTCAAGCTATCCTTCTGCCTCAGCCTCCCGAGTAGCTGGGACTACAGGCATGCGCCACCATGCCCGGCTAATTTTTTTTTTCTGTATATATTTTTAGCTGTCCAAATCATTTCTTTCTACTTTTAGTAGAGATGGGGTCTCGCTCTTGCTCAGGCTGGTCTCGAACTCCTGAGCTCAAACAATCCGCCCGCCTCGGCCTCCCAAGTGCTAGGATTACAGGCGTGAGCCACCGCGCCCGGCCGGGACTTTGGATTCATCCTTCATTCGGTGAAAGAGGAGAAGGCAGGCAGACCTACCAGACAGGGGGACAGAACTCAGTTTGCCAGGTCTGGGCAGAGGGGAAGTGAGGTTCCAAGATGAATCTGGGGGTGGGCTGGACGACGTAGTGGGTGGGGGAGGAGCAAGGCCTGGGCCTTTGCTTGGTGGGGGCAGGCACAGAGGGACCCCCACCCCATGACTACCTGCTCCATGCAGCTCACAGCCTTGCCCCTCCTCAGCTTCCTCCAGCTTCTTGTCATCGCTGTCTTAACATCACGTGGACACACTGCACACGGTGGATAAGATGCCTCTTTGGAAAACATATTCAGGACACCCCTGTTCCCTCACCCCCCACCCCAGGCTCCCACCTGTGACCAGGCACAGGACTCCTGCTCAGCCAGCCAAGAAGTGTGGGGGTCCATCGCCTCATTGCACCAACTCTCCGAAGTGGCCATTGCAGCAGGTTATAGTAGCAGCCTCCACGCCAGCCTCACTCTTCTGCTGAGAGCCACCAGAGGTGCATGTGGGAACCAGACGGCCGGGGCTCTGCAGGGAGCAGGCGAGACAGAAATGCCACCTGCTGGTGGACATCACACGGGTAGACAGCAACACAGCTGGTTTCAGGTTTGGTAGGGGCCCTGCCTTTGCAGTCCTCATGTGCGGGAGCAGTGATTAGGTTTTCTGGTACATTCCCATCACTCCAAAAGTAGCCTCATTGGCAGTGAAGTTCCCATCGCCCTGGGCCAGGCAAACACTGATAGAACAGTTTTGCTGATTCTAGAACTTCCCATATACAGAATTGTATGTTGTGTACTTTTTGTATCTGGTGCAATGTTTTTCATTATGGTTTCTGATTCAGCCGTTGCAATGGGTATATCAGCAGTTTGTTTCTTTTAATTGGGGAGTGGTATGAATATAACATTTGTTTATCTGATCTCCTGTTGATAGATATTTTGGTTGATTCCAGTTTGGGGCTATGATGAACAAAGATGTTATGAACATTTCTGTAAAAGTCTTTTTGTGGACATATGTTTTCATTTCTCTTGAAGTGGCTGGGTTATAGGGTAAACGTATAGTTAACTGTGCAAATACCGCATCTTTCCAATCGATGACGGATTAAAGTTAGTCGCTCTGCTTCTTGGCCATTACTTGATATGGTCAGTCCTTTTAATTGTAGCCATTTAGTGGCTGGGTAGTGATATCTTGTGAGCTTTTTAAAATTTGAGATATAATTAACATACCATAATATTCATCCTTTTAAAGTGTTCAATTTAGTGGTTTTAAATATATTCACAGAGTTGTGCAACCACCACTTGTATCTAATTTCAGAACATCTTCATCACCCCTTTAGCTATTATTATCCCCCAAATCCCTAGCCCCAGGAAAAGCACTCATCTGCTTTTTGTCTCTATGAATTTGCCTATTCTGGACATTTCGTGTAAATGGAACCAGACAACATGTGGCCTCTTGTGTCTGGCTCCTTTCACTTGGCATGTTTCCAAGGTCCACCCGTCTGGTAGCATCTGTCAGTACCTCATCTCTTTTCATGGCTGAATAATATTCCATTGTATGGGCAGACCACATTTGGGTTCCCCATCTGTCAGTTGAAGGACATTTGGGTTGTTGCCACTTTGTAGCTCTTATGACTAATGCTGCTCTGAACATTCATGTGTAAGTTTTTGTGTGGACATGTTTTCAATCTCTTGGGTATTCACCTAGGCACAGAATAGCTGGGTCATATGGTTACTTTGTCCCACCAATTCCAGCCACCTCAGCTTCTAGAGCTCAGCAAGACCAGTGTACTCTGCTCAGGGTCCCCTCCCTCTGCCAGGGTATAGTGCCTCCAGGAAGACTTCCTGGGTGATTGGCTGGGCATGGTGGCAGAGATCTGTAATTCCAGCCCTTTGGGATGCCAAGGCGGGAGGATCGCTTGAGGCCAGGAGTTTGAGATCAGCCTGGGCGACATAGTGAGACCCTGTCTCTGCAAAAAAGAAAAAGAAAAATTAGCTGGGAGTGGTGGCACACACCTGCAGTCCTAGCTACTCGGAGGACTGAGGCAGGAGGATCCTAGCTACTCGGGGAGTGGGGGCTGAGGTGGGAGGATCACTTGAGCCCAGGGGTTCAATGTTAGGGTGAGCTAGGATTGTGCCACTGTACTCCAGCCTGGGCAACACAGCATGACCCCATCTCAAAAAAAAATTCCTAGTAATTGTACAGTTCACTGCTCACCTTGTAGTTTTCCTTTTCTCAGAGATCACAGTGCTGTGCTGTCTGTTGTCCAATGTCTGAAAACAGTTGTTTCATTTATCTGGTCCAGTTTTCTGTTGTTTATAGCAGGCAGAGAATTCAGTGTTGGTCATTCCATCAAGGCTGGATGCAGATGTCCCTGACACTTTTTAAATAGCTGTTAATATATTTGAGAACTTCTTTATCTAAAGTTCTCGGGAGATCCACATCTTGATGATTGCTTCTACTAATATTTACTCACGGTGGCTTGTTGCCGTGTGTGTTTTGTATGTTTGTGTGAACCTGTTTGTGACTGAGTTTAATCTGGGAGAATCCTGAGGGGTCTAGGGTGGGCCTGCTTTCTTCCAGAGGTGATTTGTGTTAGCGTCTACCAGGTACCATGGAGGCAAAACAAATCTGAGAACAGGTCAGTGTAGTTTTTCTGCTGGAGATTTCTCTCACCTCTTTGAATAAACTGGAACCCTGGGACCATATAAGAGTGGGCATATGGGTGCGGCTTCTCAAGGACCACCACCGCCATCCTCATCCCCAGCACCATCGTGTCCCAGAGCCGCAGTGAACTCGCGGGTTCCCGGCAGGCTTCTTCCTTCCCCCTTTCACTGAAGATGTAGCCGCCTCCCAAGTCCCAGGTTAATGCCGAAGGCTGTTTTGATGCTCCTCTCTTATGGAGGCTTCTCATTTTTCTCCGACGTTTAAGCCCCAAAGCTCTAAGTTCCTGGTGTCAGCCTTTGCCACCAGGGCACTGCCAACTTCTGTTTTTTGTTACTGTTCACTGTTCTGGTTTCAGTTCACTGATTCTTCATGTGTGAATGTGACTTTTCATGGTTTTACTCTTGTGACCTCAGCAATGCATATAAAACACTTATTATAATTTATACAGGATCTAGTTGAGTCACAGTGGACAGACTTTAGGATATTCAATCTGCCATAGAGACCATTCCACTGGAAGCAGAAGCCCCCATCTCAGTGACTTTATCTGTGAAAAGGACGATAATCCTGACTTCTGAGGATTGTTGCAAGGATTGAGATGTGTCTAATGAATGCACTTAGTGGAGTGTGTGGCACAGACAGAGCATGTGTGCTATATCCATCATGACGCAGAAGGCGAGACAGAAGCACTGATTGTACCACGAAGTGCCGTCTGTTCCTTCCACAGACACACATCACTAAGTTAGGTCAGGCGCCCAGACCAAGAGCATCATTTCAGTGTGGGGGGTTCTTTGTCTCGGCCTGGTCCTCTCTTGGTGGGCAGATGGCCTGAGCAGTGAGGCAGAAGTCAGCGTGACCTGGGTTTGAATCCTCGCTCAGCTTCTTGTATGTTGTGCCTCTAAATCTGTTTCCTTATGTGTAAAAGAAGGTAATAAGTAACTGCCTGTTTATCTTGTGGGGTCATTGCAAGGACCTAATGATGTCATGTTGATAAGTCTTTGTCTACAATGCAGCAGGTAAGTGCCAGAAGTGATTAAGGGTAGGATTTAGGGATAAGAGGGTAGAGACAAGGAAATTCAGGTCTAGGATCATACCCTCAAGTCACTGAATATCTCATCCTGCAAATTTATTTTGCACATACTCTATACTGTGCAACTATGTAGGCTGAAGAACCATGAAGTTTGAGATGTTACTCAACTAGAACTGACTGAGGAGGCTGGGAGTGACACGGATACTATAGGGGAGAATCTCTAAGTTATTTAGCAGAGAGCTAATCCTCTGAGTCCCCTCCCCCATGATTCTGAACATGAGAACTTGAACCCAGAATAAAGAAGCATATGCAGTGACTTTTTTTCTTCCTATTTTATGGCACTATTTTAAATGAATAGACTATTTTTAGAGCAGTTTTAGGTTTGCATAAAAATTGAGTAGAAAGTACAGAGCGTTCCCACGCACTCCCTTTCCACACATACCCGGTTTCCCCTTAGCGTGCTCCATTTGCTACAATTGGTAAGTCCATAGTTTGCATTAGGGCTCACTCTTGGTGCTGTGCACGCTGTGGGTTGTTTTTGTTTTTTTTTTTTTTTTTTTGAGACAGAGTCTCATTCTGTTGCCCGGGCTAGAGTGAGTGCTGTGGCGTCAGCCTAGCTCACAGCAACCTCACACTCTTGGGCTCAAGCGATCCTTCTGCCTAGGCCTCCCAAGTAGCTGAGACTACAGGCATGCGCCACCATGCCTGGCTAATTTTTTCTCTATATATTTTTAGTTGGCCAGATAATTTGCTTCTATTTTTTAGTAGAGACGGGGTCTCGCTCTTGCTCAGGCTGGTCTCGAACGCCTGACCTTGAGCGATCCTCCAGCCTCGGCCTCCCAGAGTGCTAGGATTACAGGCGTGAGCCACCGCGCCCGGCCCACTGTGGGTTTTGACAAGGTGTAAAGACAGGGATCCAACATTACAGTGTAAGGCAGTCCAGAGGTTTTAGGGCAGTTTTGCCTTTTCTAGAATGTCATATACTTGGAATCATACTGTATTGTAGACTTTTTAGATTGGTTTTCACTATGCAATATACATTTAAGGTTCTTTCTGTTTTCTTGTGGCTTGATGGCACTTTTCTTTTTATAACTGATTAATATTCCATTGTCTAGAGGTACTATAGTTCTTCGGTCCCCAACCCCTAGGCTGCGGACTGTTACCAGTCTGTCACCTGTTAGGGACTGGGCTACAGAGCTCCTCCTCCCTGCCCGCGGCCCAGTCCGCCCGTGGAAAAATTGTCTTCCATGAAACTTGGGGCAGGGGGAAAAGGGGTGCACAGCAGGAGGTGAGCGGCGGGGCAGGTGAGCGAGGCTTTGTCTGTATTTATAGCCATTCCATTGAGCTCCACTCCCCTGCCCCCTGCCCACTGCCCCATGGAAAAACTCTTCCATGAAACCAGTCCCTGGTGCCAAAAAGGTTGGGGACCGCTGTGAGCTGTTTATCAATTCACCTATTGAAGAATATCTTGTTTGATTCCAAGCTTGGGCAATTATGAGTAAAGTCGCTACAGAAATCCATGTACAGGTTTTTGTGTAGACATGTCATGTACATTCAAATGACTTTTGAACACTATTATTTTTAATTTTTCTGCACTGTTGTTTTAGATGTATCTTTTGTAAGCAGCATTTAACTAGAATTTTTAAAGCCAGTCTGTAGAGAGATGGGTGATGAAGCAAATACAGCAAAATATTAATTGTAGGATCTAGAGTGTATGGGTATGTACTGTACAATCCTTTCAGCTCTTCTATATTTTTGAAAAAAATTTTTTTTTTTGAGACAGAGTCTTGCTTTGTTGCCTGGGCTAGAGTGAGTGCTGTGGCGTCAGCCTAGCTCACAGCAACCTCAAACTCCTGGGCTTAAGCGATCCTACTGCCTCAGCCTCCCGAGGAGCTGGGACTACAGGCATGTGCCACCATGCCCGGCTAATTTTTTCTATACATATATTTTCAGTTGGCCAGATAATTTCTTTCTATTTTTAGTAGAGACGGGGTCTCGCTCTTGCTCAGGCTGGTCTTGAACTCCTGAGCTCAATCTGCCCACCTCGGCCTCCCAAGTGCTAGGATTACAGGTGTGAGCCACTGCGCCCGGCCTATATTTTTGAAATTTTTCATTATAAAATGTAGGGGAGGAAAGTTTAAAAACCAAACAAAAATAAAAACCCTTTGGAGTGTGTGTAAAACCATAGCAGGTCACTTAGAGGGGAGTAATGATGAAGGCCCCACACCTGGCCTTGGCTCTGCCTTCCAGCTGGGGGTAAATCGCTTAGCCTCTTTCATCCTGTTTTCTCCCAGCAGGATGGGGATCACACCCAGCAGTGTCGGGGTGTTGCAAGTCCTCCGGGTAGTTCAATAACAATTCATTTTCCTGCCTGGAGAACCACAGGGAACGGGCTGTGCCAGTGGTCACCAGCAGAGGGTGTACTTAAAGCAGCAAGCATCCAAAGTTTTCAAGCCGGGCCTGCCTTTAGGAGTATTTTTTATAGCGATGTGAAATTCAGAGCTAAAGCAAGCCTCTCCACGTTGGGCTATGATTCCAGGCATATAAACATATTGCTGATGGCTGCAGTGGCCTCCTGGCGTTGTCTCCCCACTGGCCTATGCCCATGGGCTCCATGTATGATCCCCACCTCCAGCTCCTTGGCAAGGGTCTACTTCTCTAGCTGCATCTCCCATCAGACTTTGGGAGACCCTGGCACAGGGCCTAGCCCAACACCCAGGACTTGAAGACCGCTGAATGTTCCTTGAATGAACTGACATTACTTCCCTCCTCCTCAAAAGCAGGAGGATTAGTGACCTGTACTGGCTGTCAATCATCCCTCACTGGTGTGCTTCCCAAAGCCTGGCTCACTCAGCCTGGGCACAAATGGGATTATCTTGGGAGGAATGGAACTGGGTGCCTCTCTGCATGCACTCCTGTTGTGGGTTGAATTGTGTCCCCTCAAAAGTTAAGTTGGAGTCCTAACCCCTAGTATCTCAGAACCTTATTTGGAAATACGGTCATTGTAGATGTAATTAGTTAACATGAGGTAATTAGGGTGGGCCCTAATTCAGTATGACTAGCGTCCTTATAAAAAGGTGAAATTTGGACACAGACATGCACAGATCAGGGTTATGAAGCTATAAGCCAAGGAACACCAGAGATCATCTGCAAACCACGAGGAGCTGGGGGTAAGGCCTGGAGCAGATCCTCCCTCACAGCCTCAGAAGGAACCAACCCTGCTGCCACCTTGATCTCGGACTTCTGGCCTCCAGAACTGTGAGGAACTACAAATGTCTGTTGTTTAAGACACTCAGTTTGTAGTATTCTGTTACAGCAGCCCTGAAAAATGAATCCTCCCCCAACCCTTTTCCCTAAGTGAGTGTTCTTGTCAACATCACTACGGGAATAGGCAGCTCCTGCTCCAGGAACAAGGGGTGGAAGGCCAGCTGAGAGTCCCAAGGCCCCGGACTCTGCCTAGTCCTACTAGGTGCAATCCGAGTGGTGGGGTCCCTCATTTTTCTAGCTATAAGATAAGGATAAACTCCTGCTCTACAGAGGCGTGATGAAGTGAGTTCAATGAGAGCATCTGCGCCAGAGGCCTAGTGAGAGCCCGGCACATAGTAGGTGCTAATAAATCCACCTTCCTGCTCTCCCCTCCATGACTTAACCTCACAATCCATATTTCAGCTGCAGCACCTGAGACAGCTCCCTGAAACCCCCCCCCCCCACCCCATCCCACACCAGCCTGGGGCAGCAGCATTACTTCATTAACTCTGTGTTTGAACCATGTCCCCAGTTTGATCATTTGTTCAAAGACTTTGCCATTCCGGAAGCCCGTGTGGGCCAGGATCCAGAGGAGGCAGCAAAGTCTGTCTTCAAAGCCCGCCTCTCTTTGCAGCCCCCAGGTGACCTGAGCCCCTGTGGCTGCTGGGCCCATCTTTCTGAAACATGCACACCTAGCCTGTCTCTGCCTGGCTGATAGCTCTTTCTGAGCTCCCCTTTGCCCCTGGCCTCCTCATCCAGCCCTGCCTGCTTCTCAAGCTTTGGCCAGAGGCCCCTGCCCTCCACCTGCCTCCCAGGCCCTCTACATATGGACCATAGCAGATCACATTCTGGTCACTTCTCTCTTGTATACCCCAGTGCCTTTTCTTATACTTGCCAGTGAGTCCAGCCCCAATTTATCCACCTGGGAAAACCCTACCGTTTCTCAGGCTCCAGTTAAACATCAGCCAGTGAGCACGGGAAGAACCAGAGTTGAGTTTAGATGGAGGGGGAAGGTGAGCTAAGCTGCTTGCATTGGACTATCTGGGTCTATCTCAGCCAACAACAAAGTGCCAAGAGCTGCTGTCACTGGTCCTGGGTACATGGCCCCTCAAGAAACCCATGTGGAGAAGGAAGGGGTAACTGGGCAGGACCCAGTCATTCCTGGGCCTTAGAGCTAGAGACCCCCACTATTGTTATACTTACTCTCCACTCTCAGTGCAGAATGCCTCCCCTCCCCTCCTGTCTGGCAAATTCCAAGTTACTCAAGGCTGTGGTAGACAGTTGTCCCCTAATATGTAATATGTATTCTTCCATTTTTTATACCATTATGGAATGATTACCTTGAATGGTCACATGGTGAGCCAACTAAGTTTCCCAGCCTCCATTCAACTAGATGTGGTCACATGACTAAATTCTGGCCTGTAGGATATAAGCAGAGGTGAAATGTACAATTTCTATGCCATGTCCTTAAAGAGGAGAAGTAGCACGCCACCCACCACCCCCTCCTTTCTCCCCCTTCTTCCTGGCCAGAGTGTGGCATGATGGTGGGAGCTGGCACCTTGGACCACAGGATGGGACCTGTGTGTGGGGACGGGGAGGGCAGAGCAACAAGCTGGAGGGAGCCTGGGTGACCATATCAGCTTAGATTTTTATGAGAGCAAGAAATAAACCTCCACTTTATCAAAGCCACTGCTGTTTTGGGTCTCTGTTACCATGAACCATTCCAGTGATGTGGCTGAGAGCCAGACTCCCTGGGTTCAACCCCAAGCTCTGCCACTTCCAAGCAGTGTGATCTTGCCAAGTCATTTAATGTGTCTACAGCTCAGGTTCTTCAACTAGGAAACGTAAGTGGTAAAAACATCCACCACCAGCTGTCGTGAGGATCAAATTAGTTAATTTTACACGAAGTGTTAGGAATGATGCCTTGCACACAGTTAACACATGTAAGCAGTAGCTGTTACAGCAGTTGAACCTCGAGTTTAAGCAATACACAAGCCCACCTCAAATACCATCTCTCTCTAGAATGTTCCTCAATAAGCCCATGCCTGCTCCTTCCCTGTACCCACAGCACTCAGAGCTGCACTTGAGACCTCTGCTGAGCTGAGTTGAACAGAAACTAATGTGCCTTACAGAAACACAAAGGAGAGCTTTGGTAATTGTTTTGTCCACAGTAGACAATTCAAGTTGAAGGGTACTTCTGGACCAAGGAGTATACTTTTTTAAAAAATAAATGTGACTCTTTAAGGTTGCTGTACTTTATACACAAATGAGGGGAATGAGGATTTTTTTTCATTATTGACTTGTTGTATTAAATTGTGTGAAATAATCTCCTGTGGGTTGGTTTGTACAGACTTCATTCATGTATTTTTTCCTGATAAAACAAAAGGAGAAAAAAAGATTAGTAAATATGTGTACTTTGAAAACACTCTACTTTTTTTTTTAAAAAGCCCACAAACTTTTTATTAGTGTATTATCCCCAAGATACACAATATATAGCAACTCTAATGAGCTCAAAAAAAAAGATCCACCTCAACTGCTTCTCAGCAGTGAGGGTCATTTGACAATCACACTGCAGTTAGAATAGGGACTGGCACCAGTGAAACTTGGGGATATCATAAAATTAAATCTCCATGGGTGTGACTGTAAAGATGCTTTGCTCATCCCATTTGATTAGTCAGATCATCTCTTAATGCTCCTTTTAAGCCCCCAACAGAGGTGAGGACAACAGATGGGCTCACCGGTAATCGGACCTCTGGTTGGAGAAGATACCCCTGGGTCCCTTCTGAATTCAAGCCAAGAGCTTGAGAAATAGAGAAGTAAATACTGTGGTTTTCAGTCGCAAGCTCCCCCATTTATCCACATTTCTTGTAGCTGGAACTCTGAACTACTCTAGGGGTCCCGTCTGTAATCCAGAGACTCCAGGCTTGTTCTGGGCAGCCCTGGAGCCCCTCCCTCCGGACAGGCCTCCCCGCAGTGGTCTCAGTCTGAAGCCTGCCCCCAGAAGCCTTCCCCTTCCAGACTCCCCCAGGCCAACTGCCCCAGTGACTCAGAGCCCTTCCCTGGGGCTTCCGGTGCTCTCCGTGAGCACACCCCGCTTGCGCAGCACTGACCTGTGGGTCTGTCAACCTGCGTCTGAACCTACTTGAGGTCCCGGGAGGGGTGGCGTCTGCTCCCGACCTTGACCCCACAGCCCCAGCTCCTCCGCCCGGCCGCCCACAAGGCACTCACTGCAAGCACTGCTCCCTGGCCAGGCTGAGGTTGCTGCTGTCCAGAGCCCTGCGCAGGTCTCGCTGCTGGCGCTGCTGCTGCCGCTCAAACAGCAGGGCGGCGCGGGCCCCCTGGATCCGCCGCCGGTCCCAGTCCATGTCTCGCTGGTACTCTTCCTCCTGGAGCCTCTGGAGGGAAGAAAGGTGACTCGCCTTTCCCGAGCCAAAGAGCCCCACCTCTCATTGCAGGAAGACCAGTGTCATGCAGGAAGCCCTCATTCCATGTGGTCCAGCTGTTCCCCACCCTCAGAGCTGTGGGCCGTCCTCTTACATCTGAAGAGACAGTGGGGGCTCAATTCCAACAGCGGCCCCAGCCCCAGGTACCCGTGTGCAGGCCTGAGCCCTGGGTCTTCCCTCCTTGGACCCTCAGGAGGGTTCCCTTGCTTGGTCAGCAGTCAGATCCCAGCTCCACGGGCACTGGGTGCTGCTCTACCTGGCTGAACAGAACTTGCTAATACCACAGCCCCACCCACTGACAATAAGGTCGCAATCCTGGGGGGAGGGGCAGCCTGGCCCCTGAATTTCTGCATTTCAGCTCAATTCCTCACTGCCCTCCAGGTGGCTTTATGAAAACCATGGAGCCCTAGAAGAGGAAACTGGACTAGACCAGAGGGAGGGAGTCGTGCCCACCCCCGCATACCCCCACGTGGATTACTTTAATAGTGCCCCTGCTCCCTAATGGGCAAAAAGCAGCCAGCTTGGTGGGTCAGGGCTGAAGATGAGTCCCCTCCCCGCCCCCTTCCTGGGGTTTTGGGGCAGAGCCTGCTCCCACCAGATGAGCAGGGGTACAGCATCCAGTGGCCCCACAGGCCTGGGTCAGCCCCTACCCAGGACTGAGAGGCAGGCTGGTGCCCAGCTGTGCCACCTGTGAGGCAGGTCACCTGGCTCCTGTTGAACCTCAGTGCCTCCACCTGTAAGGTGAGGCTGCTCGCAGGGCCTTGGCTCATCACACAAGCTGCTTGGTCATGAATACGGAATGACACAGGACACACTCCCACGGACTAAGAGCAAAGCAGACAGCCCAATACTCTCTGCATGACCCCAGTGTTCCCAACTACCTCCACACACAGAAAAGGAGGTGGGAAGAAAGGACATTGAAGGGCATGCAGGGCAGTTATTTTTGAGGGGGAGATTTAATGTGGTTTTTCCCTTTCTGCTTTTGTCTTCTTAATTTCCTACAAAGATTGAAAACTAGACGAAAATGCTGCTTTCAGCACGGATGGCTGACCTTTTGTGCCAGATAGCTCGGGCTGAACTGAGTGAGGAGTGAAGGACAGAGCTGCCCCTATAACCGGATTCCAGCCTAGGCTCTTTCCACCTCGGGCTCCTTCTGAACCCCACACCCCCTGGCTTCCTGGGCCCGAGCTCCCCTGCACTCTGCTGGCAACGAGGGCTGTTTCCTCTCCCACCCTCTGGCCAGGAGGTGAGCAGGAGGGCATGCTGTCCCACCTGCTCCTCACGCCCCGGCCCAGGCCACTGCCAGTTTCCCTCCTCCTCCCTGTACCCGCCAGCGTGGAAGCTCACGCTGACTGTAGCACCCACTACCCCAACCTGGCAGCCACTGAACATTCTTTGCAGGTTTGAAAACCTCTCCAAATCTCTGCTGCCAGGATTCCCAGTGATTTCGGCACACAGGAGGCCCTCTCCTGTCCCTGGCTCCTCCGCTCTCCCGCGTCCTTTCCAAAGACAGAGTCCCGACTTTTCATCTTTTCACCCCCTGGGGCCCTCCAGTGGCTCTGGAACCTGAGAATTCCCCTGGGGGCTTGCTAAACCACAGACTGCAGGCCCCACCCAGCCGATGCTGCTGGTCCGGAGATCCCCCCTTTGGGACCATCCACCCTCACCTGTCATCACCAATAATGCCACCCCTCCCTAGTCTCACCCCAAGTGCCACCACTCTGACCTGCCTCTTCTGCTCTCTCGAGGACCCTGATTCCAATGATTTTGCCACCCCTCTGACCACGCACTCTTCCTCCCTCCCTGTGTCCTCAGCCCAGCATCCATGGCAGGTTCTCCCTGACTGACACCCTCGGCGACCTAAGCCTCTCACTTGGTCAGACGTGCCAGGCAAGCCCTGACCTCCATCAATCCCAACTCTCCCCTTCCAGCTGAGCGTGGCCATGGAACACCCCTGATGGCGCCTACTAGGGTCACTTCAAAGTTATGACCATGAGCCCCAGTAGGCCCTTGGCACTGCCCAGCCATCCTGCCCCCTTCCCCTGGGCTGTTCCCATTCCAGCTCTCTGAGATGACCATTTAGCACTTGGTTTTCTGTCCTAAATCTCCAGACCTGAACCCACTTAGTTGCAGACCTAGCGTCCTATTTCACCAGGAAACAGGGGCTCCAGAAGAGAAGCTCCACAAGCTCCCACCTGCTGCCTCTTCCTGTGACTGTGCTCATGCCTCCCCCCGCCCAACCTGTGGCCTCGGATGGTGGCTCTGAGCTCCTGTCCACACCAAGCCCTCAGTTAGGCTCCAGTCCCTTGCTCTCCTGCCACCCCAGGGACGTGGCTCCAGCAAGTCTCTCCTCCGCCATCAATTTCCACTGACTGAGAAGTATGCCGTTACTTCTACAGCCAAGCACGAACAAGAACTTTCCCTTGGCCCCACCTCCCCCAGCAGCTACCCCCCATTTCTCTGCACCCCGTACAGCAGACGCCTCGGAAGTGTCATCTGCATTTGCCATCTCCTATTCTTTCCTGCCTGCTCTCTGTCGAGCTGCCCGTCAGACAGGCTGACAGGGCCCCTGCTGACCGCCCTGGTGCTGGATCCAGTGTTCGGCCTGCAGCCTGGCAGAGGTGTTTGTCCCAGGGGTTTCCCTCTCTTTCCTTCCCAAACACTTCCCCTCACTGGGCCTCCAGGACACCACAGCTTGTGTCTGCCTCCTGTTCCGTCTTAGCCCCTTTGCTCTTTATAGATGGGTGGGTGGCGCAGGACGCAGTCCTCAGATCTCTCCACTCTGTCTACACTCACTCTCTGCATGATCTCACTCAGGCTCGCAGCTTTAAATCCTCTCTGTAGGTGATGACCCCTACATTTAAGCCTCCCTCCTAGACCTTGTTCTGACCCAGGTTACATCCAGCTTCCTAATGGGCTTACTTGGAGATTGTGGTGGAAAATACTACTTGTCTCCCAGTAGCCATTTTTCCTTCACCCTTAACAAAAGAATCACTGGCACTTCACTGCCTGGAATAAGCACCACATTTCCCAGCTGTCTTTACTGTTGGGGGTAACCACGTGACTAAGTTGTCCAGTGAAATGGAAGTGGAAGTATCCTTAGAGTGTTCTCCCCAGTCCTCCTTCCTGGTAGCTGGCACATGCATGTGATGGCTGGCACTCAAGCAGCCAGTGTGCACTAAGAGGTGCAAGCCAGGTGCCAAGGATGGCAGGATATTAGCCAATGATCATAGAGCTGCCAGGCCAGCCCTAGACTTTTTTCTTAAGGATTTAGTCTACATGCAAGAGATGAAGTTGTATAATATTTTGTTTAAGATGCTATTATTTGTGGCTTTGTACCATGTTCAGGCAAAAATCCTAACAGATACAGATATCTAATGGACATTGCATACTTAACATACCCAAAATTATACTGTGCTTACATCCCCTACCAACCTGCCACCATCTGCCCCATCTCTGTGAATACCAATCCCATCCTTATAGTTGCTCATACCAAAAGGCCTGGAGTCATCCTTCCCTCTTTTGTTTCTTTCATACACCACACCCAACCCTTTAACCAATCCTGTCTGCTCTACTTTCAAAATAGATCCAGAATCTGATCACTCCTCAGCACCCTGCTGCCCGCACTGTGGCCCCGGCCAGCAGTCTCTTACCTCAACCACTATAACAGGCCCCGGAGATCTCTCTCCCTCCCCCCTCCCCCCGCCCCAGAGTCTACCCTTGACACAGTGGGATCCTGTTAAATCTAAGTCAGACCTCATCATTTCTCTGTCCAAAGCTCTCCTGAGTTCCCATCTCTGTCACAGAAAAACCAAGGCCTTCCCCAGGGGCCTGCCAGGACCTGCTCCTGAACCTCCCTTGGCTCCTGCCCTCCCCTCCCTCTGCTCCAGCCCAGGCCCTTCTCTGAACAGGCACACATGGCCCTGCCTCAAGGCCTTTGCCCTTGCAGTTCACCCGTCTGGTCTGGTCATCCTTTCCTCAGACATCTGCACGGCTGGCTCCCTCCCTCTTCAGGTCTTTGCTTCAAGGTCACCTCTCAGCTCCCGACCACCCTCCTCATGCCCAGCACTCTCCATCCCCTTTACCCAGTCTTCCAGCCCTTCCTACTCAGCACCCCTCACCCGAGGCCACATCCTAGCATATGTGATTATTAATATCTGGCTCTTGTCATCTGCCCCCCACTAGAATGAAAACTCCTTGAGGGCAGCTCCTAGGGCAGAGTGCAACAGCTGCTGTAACTAGATCTGTGCCTGGAAGGCAGGGGCGGCACAGAGGCCTAGTCTCTGGGTTCTGTTAGGAGGGGCGGGACAGGCACCAGCTTCTCCTGGACTTGCTGTTTCTGAACCAGGCGGATCTGCTCAAGCTGCTCCTGGGTCATTCCCTTCCAGCGGTCGGGGACCACACGGTGGGGCCCAAAGGATCTGGCTGCCAGCTGCGGGTTCTTGGAGAGCAGGTCCCTGTGCAGGAGGCTGGAGATCTCAGCCAGGCTGTCCTCCTGTTCTTGCTTTTTTTCTTGGTTTTTCCTTTCCGCTGACTCCATGGCCTAAGCAGGGGAACACATTAAGGAAGATACTCTGAGTGACTCCAGGGGATTCTGGAGAAAATCTGCAGCTAATTTCACTGGGGCCCTTGGGGGAAGGATGTGCTAAAGGCAGCCGGAGTCTGGGAGTGGGGTTAGACTTGTCAAGCACAGATGTAGGAGTATTCTTGGACCCCTGGCTGCCTGAGCACTGCTGGGTGGGGGGCCAGGCTGAGGGGATCACCACCTGTTGGGTGTGTGCATAAGAGCCCAGGTCTTTGTCCCAACGTGCCAAAGCAGGGAGCTGCCTCCCTGGGCTAGTGACTCTGGGTGTCTCGTTTTGCCCTTTGGTCCTTGCCATCACTGGCAGTTTGCCCTCCTCATTCCTCTCCCTGCGGTTGAAAAGCAACAGTCTCTCATCTCCAGTCCAGCCTCTCCAGGATTTTTGATTGCATACCCTCATTAGTAGAACATTTTCGAGCTTGTGCCTCCAATATATATAGTTCACAATGTGGTACTACTATACCATATATAGAACATGTGCTTTACCAATTACACACAAACACAGGAATCAAAAGTGATGAGAATAAAAATAAATGTGTTGCAAAGTTCTAATGTTTTCTGTGGATCATCTTGCACAGCCAGACTTCTTTGGAGACTACAGTTCTAGGTGACAAGCTAATCTGATAAACGAATCCAGGCCAAGCCCCTGCCCACCCAGGAAATATAGTTGCATTTGAAAAAAAACCTTGAGGGTGGGGTATCATTTCCAAAAGGAATAGAGAACTTAAAGCAACTTTAGCATCAGGTTGGAGGGGAGGAGACTGTGTTGGAGGAAGTGAGCCAGAGTTTAGAGAGCAGGAGGCAGCTGTCAGGGGACACCAAAGTCTGAGCTAAGCAGCATGATCATCATCATCATCACTACTCCCATTAATGGGTGGCTGTGTACCTCTTCTTGGCAAAGAGGAGCCCTGAGTGGTGGTAAAGAACTGCAACCAGTATCAGGCATCAGAGCAGTGCTGGGGGTATCAGTCTAGGTAGACGTTACTGTCCTCATGTTACAGAAGAAGAAACTGAGGTTTAGAAAGGTGAAGTGACCTCCCCAGCTTGCATGGCTCCTAGATTCAAACTAAGGATGGGGACTGGGTCTTATCATCTCGTAAGTGGGCAGCTCCTGTTGGGCTCTGTCGGGGTTGGTGGTGTGACTGAGTGAGCAGGCTGAGACTGGGATCCCAGGGAGGCCAGGGAGCCCCAGGACACTGCCGTGTGCTCGTCCTCCCCTCCAGACACTGAGCCGGGGGTACATATACCTGGTTCTTGTTGAACTCTTTCACAGCTGCACAAACTGCCTTTTTGGTGGCACTTTCCAGCATCTGTAGGTGCCTGGCTGTTTCATCAAACTGCAGCGTTGTGTCTGTGTAGAGGTCCTCTGAAAGGAGGCAAGATGCAGTCAGACCGACTTGCCCACCAGGAGCGCCTTCCCAGGCGTGCAGAGCACCCTGCGGTGTGGTTGCTCTGCCTTCACCTCTCACCATGTCCTCAGCCAAGAGAACAAGGACAGGAACGACGACTATAGGACCTGCCTCCCAAGGCTACAGGGAGCCTTGGATAAGCGAATTCAAGCTCCTAGATGGGTGCCTGGCACTCAATGAGTGCTAGCGGTCAGTACTGTGGGTTGGTGATGTCTGCTGTGGTCCCAGGATGGCCTGAGGTGCGCTCCTTGCTATCCCTGTTCTGTCAGGAGGCAGCTACAGCCTTATAGTGGGCAAGGAATGGGGAAGTCCTGAAAAAGGAGCCGTGGAAACCAGACAGACCTCCACGGAAGAAGGGATGCCAGGTAACAGATATTTGTAGTGTGGCAATAGGACTTTGCCAGGCCAATAGGGGAAGCTAGAGGGGGAGGAGGAGGGGAGGAGTCATCAAAGTGGAAGGTCCAAACAGCAAAATGTAAAGATTTGGAGTCAAACAGAGCTGGTTCATATTCCCAGCCCAGACATGTCCTAGCTCTGTTAACCTCAACTATTACTTAACCTCTCTGAGCCTCCATGTCCTTATGGAGGCAGGACAACACCTGCTTGGCAGGGTTGTTACATTTTTAAAAAAGGCATTGATCAGAAGTTTCTTCATTCCCAGGGAAAGAAGAGCTATGAGGAAAAAAATGAAAGAAAAAAAATAAAGAAGAAAAAAAAGGGAAAACAAAAAGGGGGAGGGAAGGAAAAAGGAAGTTTCTTTATTGGTATTTGTGCCCTGTGGGTCTCCTCATTACCTCCAAAAACAAAGACCAAACTCTTTTTTTTTTTTTTTTTTTTTGAGACAAAGTCTCGCTTTGTTGCCCAGGCTAGAGTGAGTGCTGTGGCATCAGCCTAGCTCACAGCAACCTCAAACTCCTGGGCTCAAGCAATCCTTCTGCCTCAGCCTCCCGAGTAGCTGGGACTACAGGCATGCACCACCATGCCCGGCTAATTTTTTCTATATATTTTTAGTTGACCAGATAATTTCTTTCTATTTTTAGTAGAGACGGGGGTCTCGCTCTTGCTCAGGCTGGTCTTGAACTCCTGACCTTGAGCGATCCACCTGCCTTGGCCTCTCAGAGTGCTAGGATTACAGGCGTGAGCCACCACGCCCGGCCAAGACCAAACTCTTTAGCCTAGAATTTCTGGCCTCTGTGCACCATCAACTTCACCTCTCATCCTTCATTTGTCCATTCATTCATTCAACAAACAGCCATTAAGAGCCTGGCATGGGCCACCCACTTTGCTGGGAATGCAGTACATAATGGTGAATAAAACATACAAGGTTTTTTGTGTCTTTCTGGAACTTGCTGTCTAGATGAGATAACAGGAAACACATGAACCCCAAAATAAATGTGTTAATCCAAACTGTGATAGTGCCATAGAAGAAAGGAGGGGAGACTGAGAGAGAAAATGCTGGGGACACCTGACTTAGGTAGTTGGGGGGAAGAGCAGGGTGTTACTGCACTTGCACTGACTTTGACATGTGTATCAGACGCTAAGAGCAATTAGATGGATTTGTGAGTCTGGATTCAGGGAAGAGGCCAGGCTGGACATATACACTTGGGAAATGGTGGCCTGTAGGTGGTATTTAAAGCCTGAGTCTAGATGAGATCACCCAGGGATGAGTTTAACTGAGAGAGAAGAGCCCAGAGAGCATTGGTACACAATATCTAGAAGTTCAGATGTTGGGGAGAAACCAACAAAGGACTGGGCAGGAAGTGAACCAGCACGAGAGTGGTGTCCTGGAAGACAAATCACATGAGTATTTCAAGGAGGAGGAGGTGATCACCTGTCTCATGTTGCTGATAGGTCCAGATGGAGATCAAAAACTGACCTTGGATTGGGCACATTGGAGGGGACTGGGGAGGTTGGCCAGGGCGGTTCCAGTGGAGGGAGGAGGGCAGAAGCCTGGTAGGGGTGGTTTAGAGAGAATGGGAGATGATGATTTGGGGAGACGTCACTCATGGAGAGCAGAGTGAGAGAAGAGGAGTCTGGGAGGAGGATGAGCTGATCAAGGAGACTGCAAATTAGCAAGCAGAGAGGAGGGGCTCAAGGGGACAGAGTGCCTTGCTCTGTCCCAGCTCCCTGTTTTGTCTTCATCAATGGCTTTAGTGAAAGTAGGGTTGATTGGGTCTTCTGCAGTTCCCTCACAGAGAGAGGCTGTTTCATGCCTCAGAATCTTTGCCCAGGAGGTTCCCTGGGGAGTCCTGGTGAGGATGTGTGACCACCATGCCTGTGACTACTCCCCCAGAGTACCCTGTAGGAACTTCTACCACAGCACGCAGGAGAGTAGGAGGGGCCTACATATTTCCCATTCATCTTCCCAGCAGACTGTGAACACACTGAGGGCAGGGACCCATTCGTAGTTACCTCTGTGCTCCAGCACCCAGCTTGGGCCCTGACATGGACACATGCTCAGAAAGTGTTTCCTGCATGACTGACATGGGACTGGAGGTGTTTCCCTCTTGGGGTGCAGGCTCTGACTTCTTTCCCCATATGACCAAAGCAGCATCTGGCTAGACACATTAGGACTTAAAAACAACCCTATAAAAATTAGAGGTTGGTTTGCTGAAGAGAGCATTGAGACCAATTTGACTCTGTTTCATTACCTGCACATTTCTGGACAGCACGGGCATTCCTCCATTCCCTTTGCTGTTGAAAGGACCACTCTCTGTTTTGTTCCTCTTGGAATTTCTTCCTCTCATAGAAGTTTAAATCTTCTCCCATGAATTTCTGCATTCCTGATACTGTATTCCGAATATCATTATCTGACTGTCGGGCCGGAATATCTTTCTTAAGGGCTAGGGGGTCAGACAGATCAAATTCACGGCGAGTTTCTGGCTTCTGAAAGTTCTGTCGGAAATCATTGATAGCTCTACAGAGATTTTTCTTATCTTTCCTTTCCCGGTCTTCTAACATGACCATGACTTTGTCATTATGCCTCATTTCAGCAGCTGGAAGAGACATAAGCTTAAGATTCAGACAAAAAAATAAACTTGAATCCACTTTAAAAACTAATTTTTAGTGATTGTAAGAGTAATACAAATCTCCAGAAAAGTCACACAACCATTAAAAGGTCAGTATCCAGAATATACAAAGAGTGCCTACAAATTCATTAAAAAAACCCAACCAAAAAATGGGCAAAGGATAGGAGTAGGCAAATCACTATAAACAAAACTGAATGATCAATAACTTGTGAAAGGGTGATCAACCTTACAAGATGGGAAACATTCAATGAATTTGAGGCAAAATATTTACAATGCTAACAATAGCACATACTAGTAAGGATGAGGAGAAACAAGATCTCTCACTTACTGCTTGTGGGAACATAACTAGGTACATTTACAACAAAGCAATTTGGAAATGTCCCATAAAACTGAAAACATGCCTACCTGTGACCCACCAGCTTCACCTGTAGGTCACTCTCACATGTATGCTAGGGACATAATGCACGGACAGTCATCTTGGCAGTGTTTGCAATGATAAAAAAACTGGGAAAAAAATCTAAACCACCATCATTAAGGGAATGGGTAAAGAAATTATGGTTAATTCATATAACAAAATGCCATAAAACAATTAAAATGAATATTCTCTATATGTAGATCACTGATTAATTTCAAAAATAAAAATGAATGAAAAACATACGTTGCAACAGGATCTATTCAATAGGATACCAGTCTTTTTGTTGTGACAAGGGGTCCGTTCGTTGTCTGTGGCGAATGTAACTTGCTCTCACTCTGTAAACCTATCTTTCTCTCCTCAGTGAACCTTGTTTCATGCTTATCTTGCTTATGGTGTCTGTCATTCTTCAGCCAAGAGCCCACCAAGAACTGAGAACAGACAAGATTACTGACCCCTAGCCCTGATGCTTTAACTTCTGTGACTCTTTTCCATGGTTTGTTTGCTTCCAAACTTTCTGGCCTTCTTTATCAATCTTCTTCCATTTCTTAAATATTGGAGAGCCCCAATGTTTCTCCCTGAACCTTCTGCTTGTTTTTTTTTTTTTTTTTGAGACAGAGTCTTGCTCTGTTGCCTGGGCTAGAGTGCCATGGCATCAGGCTAGCTCACAGCAACCTCAAACTCCTGGGCTCAAGCCATCCTTCTGCCTCAGCCTCCCGTGTAGCTGGGACTACAGGCATGAACCACCATGCCAGCTAATTTTTTCTATATATTTGTAGTTATCCAGCTAATTCCTTTCTATTTTTAGTAGAGACGGGGTCTCATTCTTGCTCAGGCTGGTCTTGAACTCCTGACTTTGAGCGATCCTCCCGCCTCAGCCTCCCAGAGTGCTAGGATTATAGGAGTGAGCCACCACGCCCAGCCTGAACCTTCTCTTTCACATTTATTCTTAGCCTTTTTTTTGGCATCATGGAACTCCTGGAGAATGTGATAAAATTCAGGAATCTTCTGAGGGGAGGGCATGTTGCATATAATTTTAGGATTACATGGACATCCTGAAGTAACTGGTAGACCCCCTGGGGGTCCTTACTCCTCGGATTAAGAACCACTTTTCCATGGCTTTAACTACCATCTATGGTGCTTGATGACTCTCAAATCTTTTCTGTTTAGCCTGGATCTCTCTCTCTTGATCTCCAGACCCACATATCCAACTCCTTACTGTATGCCTTCAGCTGAATGTCAAACAGGAACCTCAAACTCATCATGTCCCAACTGAGCTCATCTCTCCCCCTCCTCCCAATAGTCCTGCATCCTGTGGTTTCCATTTTGGTGAGTGACATGATCATCCAACCAATTGCCCAAGTTATAAAGAAATAAAGGCATCAATCCAGACCAAAAAAAAAAAAAGGATCTATTCAATAGTATACCATTTATGCAAGTTTTAAAAACACACAAAAATAATTTATATTGTTATGGATACATATGTAAATAGTATAAGTATAAAATGTTTGGGAATGATAAATACTCTTGAGGAGGAAGGAAAAGAAAAACTGTGAGGTAAGGGAGAGCTTTAGCTATACATATAACACTATTCTCAAAAAGCACTATTAAGGTATCTGAATCCAGTTTGGCAACATGTTAACATCTATAATAGTCTGGTGGTAAGTACATTATGTGTCTGTCACATTGCTTTT
Source organism: Varecia variegata (assembly GCA_028533085.1). NCBI lineage: Eukaryota > Metazoa > Chordata > Mammalia > Primates > Lemuridae > Varecia > Varecia variegata. Next base: position 2,939,710 of record CM052440.1, read on the forward strand.
GTAAGTTTGAATTACTTTATAACTAAAAATAAAAAAGGTAAAAATTTTGGAAAATACAGAACAGTACAAAGGAGAAAATAAACTTCACTCATAATTCTGTCACTCCAATATCACCACTGCTAACATTTTGATGTATTTCCTTTCTTCTTCTAAGCATATTTTAAAAACTTAATTGATAGCCTATTATATGTATAATTTTGTATCCTGCTTTTTTCTATTTTAAAAATCTTTATGGTGCTTTAAGAAACTGAAATCAACAGTTATTGAAATTGTTGGACCTGATAGGGGAAATAAATTCTACCTTGAAATTCTGATATAAGAACTAGAATATCATTATTTGAATCATGTCTATCTCTTCAAGGGTGTGAGCTTGGGCATGATTGTCCTCTGGTGTAAACAGCTGTCCTCCAAGAAGGCCTTGAACTTTTTTGGGGGGAGAGAGAGAGAGAGTGTGCGTGTTTAAGGCTTTTCCTACTCAGTTTTTTAAGAAAACAGAGAAAAACATACATGTATCCTAAAAATATATTTCCTGACATCTACATTAGAATTCACTACCTGTTTTTCTTTTAAGAGAAAAAGAATTAGCACATTAAGTTAATCGAGCACAAGAAATTTTAAAAGGAGGAAGAGTGTGAAAATGACCATTTTTTACATAAAGACTGGAGTCTAAAGGCACACAGCCCTATACCAACAGATAAGCATTCAGGAAATGCTCACCAAAGGTTTCATGTCTAGCTTTTTCAGTTGCTTCTTTTATCTTCTGGTCATGAACCTGAAGATTCCAGGCTTCTATGTCTCCCTGGGAATGTAAAACCAGGGGAGAAGGGTTAGAGCCAGATAATTTTGTTCAGTAGATAACAATCCTACTTATGTTTTTGGACTTGCTCCACTGTAAAAGGGTTGTCTTAGGTACATATATATCAGGACTTTCATACTTGGATGCTTTTGATTATACTCTTTGGCTCTCAACTTTACCCTGCCTTTCCTCCCTCTTTCTCTTAGTTAACAAATACTCATCCTCAAAATATTCCTTAGGCATCACCTCCTCTGGGAGGCCTTCTCTGATTCTCCCCGCCATCAGCCCCAGTCTGTGCTCATGTGGCACCCCAGTGCTCCCCTCACTCACAGCACTGATTCCACTGCATTTTAATACGATTTTAATATAATGTGCATTTTAATGTAACTTTAATATTTTAATGTCTGCCTCCTCCACTGGGCCATGAGCTCTGTAAGGTCAGGGACTGCCTTATTTCTCATCTCGACCTGGCTCAGGCTTGGCACAAAATAGCAATTCCACTGGCACTTGTCAAATGAATGAACAGGAAAGAACTCCTGGTAACGCAGAAAATCTGGTTCAGAGGGAGGAGAACCACAATCTAATGTCTGTTTCCCCACTAACTCCAGACAAGCTGCCCTCCTCTCTGGGCCCCCATGTGCCCATCTGTCAAGTGAGAGGGCACCTTGTTTGGCCTGTTAAGGTCTCTCCCACCTTGGGCAAAGTCAAAACCTCGAACTGTTCCTTCCCCGACCCCCATGCCCTCACCCTGGTGAGCTTGTAGCTGTGCCTGGGTCAAAAGTTTCATTCCAAAAGTTGGCCTCCTCTCTCCCCGCCGCCCGCCTCCGCCCCTCCACACTCGCTCCCCGCCCCTTCCCTTTCGGGCCCTGGGCCTCACCCCAATGATCCGGTTCCTGGCGTTGAAGACCCGTTCCTGCCTGCACAGCTCCGCGTGTCTCCTCTTGGCCAGGCTAGCGGACCGCTTCAGGTCCTTGGGCAGCACCACCTCCATGGCTCTGGGAACCGACGGGAAATTCTACGCGGTTTTCAGAACATGCAAGATAAGAAAAGACAACAACAAAAAAAGCAGGCTGTATTCCAGAAGAGGCTGGCTCCCTCGGAGGTTGGGCGGGTGGGACGGCCGTCTGCACCGCGGCTTTCAGTCGGGCTTTCCCGGCGCTGCCAACGCTGCAGAGATCCCGCCACCTCGGAAACGCCAACAACTCCCGTTGCCAAGGAACCGCGCCGCGCTCGCCGCGGGCTCGCTCTTGTCTCGCGAGACTTGGCGAGGCCCTTCCCGCGCTTTTTCTCGCCGGCGTGTGAGGACGCCGCTGAGGCGCCGAAGGCGCAGCCATGGGCCGCTTGGAGCTGCTGTTCGTGGAGAACTTCAAGTCGTGGCGGGGCCGCCAGGTCATTGGCCCCTTCAGGAGGTTCACCTGCATCATCGGCCCCAACGGTTCTGGTAACTGGGCACCTCGGGGCGGGACCGGAAAGTCTCCATCCGCCGCGGGCGGCCGGGCGGCACTTTGCCTGAGGGGACGTGAGGGGGACCACGCGGCCTGGACTGCGGGCGGCTGCTGCGGGTGCCAACCTGGTCTTCGCCTGTCCCGGGCCTGGACCCTGGCCGTTGCCCCGCACCCCAGGCCGGACCCAGCCCTCCCCCCGCCCCACCTGAGCCTTGGCCCTCGCCCCGCACCCCACGTCGGACCCAGCCCTCGCCCCGCAGCCCACGTCAGACCCGGCCCTCCCCCCGCACCCCGCGTCGGACCCGGCTCTCCCCCCGCACCCCACGTCGGACCCAGCCCTCCCCCGCACCCCAGACCGGACCCAGCCCTCCCCCCACCCCACCTGAGCCCCGGCCCTCGCCCCGCACCCCACGTCGGACCCAGCCCTCGCCCCGCA